>JAPYYQ010001225.1:0-46920 GCA_030522585.1 Anagyrus pseudococci
AAAATTACTATGTAACATAGTAAAAATTAGCACAATCGAAAGTAGATCCTCACTTTCCTAAAAAAATAGTAATTTTTATTATAACACTTTTCTCAGTGTTGGGTTTATTTTCATCTTTTTTTTTCAAAGTAAATAGTAGGAAAAATTCTTTATTGTGTCGGCGTCGAAGAATTGTGCAATAGCTCGATATTGCGAAATACATTTGAATAGCGCGGAATAATAAAACTATCCGTTGGCTTTATAGTATAGCTGAGAGCAAGAGAAAACTTAACTACTCCGAGACGTAAATAAATAAAGGAGTGAGTAATAAATTTTTTCGAAAATACGAGAATTATTTTAATTAACTTTATACCTGCCAATAAAATTACGTGACGTAACGGAAAGGTTGTTACAAGCTTTCGGAAAAAAAGTTCGCGTATACGTACACGAATCAAGAAGTACAAGTGCAGCGGGTAATTTGTTCCGAAAATCGATAAAACTTTCCTCTAAACAGTATTATATTATATATACGTGTATTTATCGTCTCGATTATCGACGTGAGAACAAGTGGTGTCACGAACGCGCAAATCCCTTCCAGCTAAATACCAAGCGTGACGAGGCGTCGTTTTCATCTTAATTAGAAAATAATTCATCGCGGGTGTGTCATCTCCGTTACATAAAGCCGATACCATCTCGACATCGCGTGTGCCGCGGCTAAAACAACAGGCCGAGAGAGGCTCCGCATCTGGTAAGCACGGCTACAAGACTTTCAATGTATAAAAATGTCAAACTTTTATTTTCCCGGCGACTTTCTTCCATCATCAAACTCAATATACGTCAGTGGGTTGAAAAATCAAGCTTTCCCATCGGCAAGTGCGCTCCATGCTCGCCGTAAAAGCGATTTTCCGAAGTCCATCGAAAATGCTTGTTCAATTAACTTAACGGCCGGCCCCCCGGTATCTGCGCTGTCAACCCCGTCAATTTTTCTCTCCCCGCGCGCACTTTTATCTCGGCACATACACAATTTCCCGGAACCATCCAATTAGCCAGTATGGCACAGCGCACACGGTGTTTATACACGAGAGCAACTCTATAGCATCTTGACGAGGACGACAGAGGAGCTCGGCGCGCAAGGCCGGACCGTTGAATAAAGTAATATAAACCTCGCGCTACGCCGAGAAGAGCAAGCGATTGCAGAAGAGGGGCAGGGACAAGAAAGTAACGGTAGTAAGACAAGCAAGCACGTAAAGCCTTAAAGTTGGTGGCGCACGTCGACGCTTTTTCGTAGGATCGCCAACAGAGTCAACAGAGGGAGCTAAGAAGAGGAGAGAGTGGCCACACGTCCCTCGGAGATTAGCAGCTCTCTTGTAAGTAGATATATATATAGCAGGGAAGGCAGTGCGGGAAGGACGAGTGCGGTAGTAAGAAGGAGCAAGGTCTTTGCCGTACTGCAGTAGCTGCTGGGGAGGAGGAGTAGTCGAGCTCGCTGGGAGAGAAAATTAGTTTTCAGAAATTCTTCGTGAAAGCGAATAGGCTGAATGGAAGGGGCGCGCGATGAGCCTCGGAGGTGCGCGGGGGCCTTTATCACCGCGTATCCCGCGCCGGGGCTATTTTCGCGAGAGCGCGTGTATCGTTCAATGGGCTTCATTTAGCGCCTCGGCCGAGAGAGAGAGGCTTTATTCCGTATAAAGCTTCGCCTTTTTTTATCTTCGTGTCTTATTATACCCGGCACAACCCCCTTCCCGCGTTTCTTATAACATCCTCGCCGTTCACAATAAACCTCTCTCCCTCTCTCTTTGACTCTCACCCTCTCGGAAGGCTCTTGGTACTGTTTCTCTGTTCGACTCTGTCGCGTATTAACAGAATCTCGGCCCTCGCAATTAGTTTCGGACAATGGTCCCGGGGAGGAAGCGGCTGTACACGCTCTCTCTCTCTCGTCGCGTCTCGTCCGTTAATTTTTGCAATTAAGCGGCCGCGCTTCTCGCACTGTCTCACTCCTCTCGAGGGCGTCGCGTTCGCGCGCGCGCGAGAAGTCAACACAACTCGCTCCTCCTCCTCTCGCCGACTGTATTTCTTTCGTAAATGCTAACTACGTAATTATTGTTGGCCACGGTACAAAAGGTCGCGACGACGACCGGCCGCCCGCGTACGCCGCGGTCCTCCCTGCTCCGGCGCTCGCACGAGGGCTTTTTGATGATTAATCATTCTGCCCTGTGCTCGTTAAAACCTCGGAGCCGTGTACTCTCTTTTCTCTCCTCCTCTTTTATGTACACGCCCAGCGTGTCAATTATCCCCAAAAGGGGTGGGCGAGGGTGAAAACGGAGAACAGGGTGATGCCGCGGAGAAGGCAAAGATCACACCTTTGAATTCGTCGAAGTTGAAGTGGCCGACTTCCGTCCCTTTCTTCGCACCCGCCTGTGGGACTCTCTCTCTCTCTCTCTCTCGCATCCTTTTCTTCTGGCCGCGCGCAAGAGCCCCCGTTGTGCCGGCGGCGCGCTTGCGCGTTAATTAATGCCGCGCGCGCCCGCGTAAACGTCGCGATGAAGTAAGGAAATTTTCAGGAGCGCGCGCGGCCCGGCATTTTTGCAGTAATTAAAAGTGTAATTGCGACATTTTGCACAATTGCTTATGCGCAAAGCCTCTCGCTCAATGGCCCCACCCCCTGTTTGCCTGCCCCTCACCCCGCCCGCGCACTCGGAGTTTATTCGAGCAAGCGTTATATATACCGAGGCTCCTTCTTCCTTCTTATTCTGCCGGTTTAATTTATTGCTTGTTATCCTCCTCTCCCTACTCGGGCTCTTTCATTGATTCGTCAAGTTGAATGTATGACTCTGCCCTCGAGTACTTTATACTTTTTGAAACACACGTGTCCTCTAATGTTTTCTGATTCGGAGGTTCGATTGGATAACGAAACTACAATCTTTCTTTTCCAACAAATAAAACGCTATACCTTCGAAGATCACGCTCATCCGCGTAAAGTCAACAAGGAGCTCACTCGACGCGAAACAGTCCATCAACGATGTAGTCCTCGACAACAAAGTAAAAGCCCTCGAAACACGCGACACCTCGTGCATATGTGTGTGTGTGTGCTCATAAACTCAATGTGATAATAGCGCCTACTCGAATAACGCGGGAGAGGCTGTATAACGCGCGCGTGTGTTCTCGCGCTCGATCTGTAAGGGTGCGCTGGAAGTCGGTCGGTCCGGCATAGCGTCAGGCCTCTATTCAGGCAAATTACCAGGAGGATCGTGTTCCTTTGACGAGAAAGCACGCCTACCACGCATCTCTATAACTTTACGCGGAACGTCATCATCTTGCTTATACTCGGGGCCGGGTATTCACGCGACGTATCCGAGATACCATAGATCCATGCGTGCTTATACGCGCGTGCGGAGCTTATCCTACGAGGATTGTTTGACTGAGAGGGGTTGCTGCGGTGAGGCTTTGCTTACGAGTTTACATGCTCTCTCATGTGCGGAATTTCCGTAGGCCCGCGACTGTTTGCTCGGAATTCTTAATGTACCCCCACACTAGTGTATGGGATCTTTGGCTCTGTTTAACATACGCGACATATACGGTGGGAGATCCTTAGAAGTACTGTTCTAAAAGTATGCCTCCCTTGATTCAAATTGTAAGTAACGCAATTTTGATAATTTTCCTTCGAACTATAAGAAAAAGAAAAGCCGTGCTAAATCTTGGAGAAAATTGTCGCGTCACAGCCAGCACCGACAAGCAGCTCTCGTGGAAAAGTCAGCAGTCGCGCTCCCGATCGAACTCTAGAGATTTTGCGTGTCCTGGGCTCTCTGAAGTACCGCGTGAGCGTCAATACGTGTTCGCCCCGGACGGATAAGGACGCGGTAGAACCATCTCTTTCTCGCTTAAAGAGTAAGAGGTGTAGATAGACGACTAGACAGAAAGCCCAGATAAAGCTAGAGCAAGAGGAAAGTCGAGCGAGTATACTCCGGAAGACGTCCAGTGACGTAGTAGCAGAAGAGGGAGGAGCAGCTGGAGGAAGAGTATTGACTGAGAGTGGGGATAAGGAAGAGGAGGGCGAAAGAGAGGGAGAAAGACTATAGAGGGGTAGAAAAGCTGCGGGAGGTGGTGGTCGTGGGTGAGTTCAAGAGCTCCTGGGCCCGGAGATCAGTGCGGCATCGATATTACACTGGAGTAGAGCAGTAGCAAAGCGGCCTGGCCCCCGCACCGGAAGATTACCAATATCTTTGAGAGGCTCTCTCGCGCGCTCGCTTGTCATAAAAGCCGAGAATGAGAAACAGAGAGAGAGAGAGCGGACGTCATCTCTCTTTCACCCGCTCTTTACCCGAGATATTACGTCTGCGCGAACTGCGCGCGCGTCCTCCTCGGGCGCAATTTTCGCGACTTCATTTTCCGAAATGTACCGACACAAGAGCTCGGAAGGGTGAGTAAGGTTGAAGGGAAAGAGAAAGCGAGCCCAGAGTAAATGGAGAAAAGGGGGCAGAAGGAGAGAGAGCAAAAGCTACATTCTGGGCTTTCGGTCAGCTCGCGCAAAGTTTTGCGAAACAAGCAGGAGGAGAGAGAGAGAGAAAAAGCTGAGGGATAGCTGCGCCAGGGAGAAAAGAGCCTTTCTCCAACCCCCTCGGCCAACTCTGCTCGACCTCCCTCGCTTCTTGCTCTTTCCCTCCATCTCGCCGAGCGTGCTCTCGCGCTTTATGACATTATGAAGTATATATCGGCTTTGCCGGCCACCACAGCAGCACCAGCGGCGGCCCTGGCTTTGGGATAAGCTCTAGCGCGTCCGAAGCGCCTTCCATTTTCAGTGCTCATTTGAAGCGAGCGTCGTAAAGACGATGGTCTCACCCACCCTCTCTAACCCCCCCTCTCCACCATTTCTCCTTCCATCACGGCATATACGCTACGCTCCATCTTTTATGTACGTGTACTTTTTCGCTCGCTGCTTCTCCCTTCCACTCTCTCTCTCTCTCTCTCTCTCTTCTTTCCTTTTTTTTATGTCTTTCCGGCCACTACGCGTGGCTCGCTAAACTTTGGAGTTGCACGCTCTTTTTTCCTCTCTCTCTTACTCATTCTCTCTCGTGCTCGCTGAAAGATTAACGAGTTTTCACCAGAGCGAAGAATTTCAGGCCGAAGGGTTAACGATTATTTTAATTGCCGGCTCGTAAATTCACACGCGCTTATGGGCGTTTTTCCTTGTTGAAGCTCAAATGCGTTTAGTGCAGTCGATCTCTCTCTCTCTCTCGCTCTTTCTGTAATGCCTAGTGTTCATACGCGCGTTACGTCATTTTTCCACTTGAGAATAATCAGAGGCTCATCATCTTCGTTTCTCTCTCTCTCTTTTAGTATGTTTGCATAAATATTTTGCAATTATTGCCGTTCATTGCGCCTAGACGTGCCGCGCTCGAACGTTTTATTATTCTCCAAAAAAGAAGGCCTGCATAAGCCTCATAAATACTCGTATACATGCGGCGAGAATTTTTAAAAGCAGCCGTATACTCGCGCTTGCTCGAGCGAACCTACATATAAATCCGGGGAAATAATTCAAAGGAAACACTAGACACTACGCGGGCCAAATGAAATGGACTTTCCTGAGTGCGCCACGAGAAGGAGAGGGTATACGAGATGAGTCGACAGACGCTCTCATTACTGTAGCAGCAGCAGCAGCGGCTCTTATCGCGAAATAAAAATCAGCCAGCCAATCAAGCGCGAGAGGAAGGAAAAATCACCGGGGAAAGATGAAAGGCAATTGTGCCCCCGTCTCTTTCTCTCTCTCTCTCCACTTGTCGTCCGTTGCTTCGTGAATCCGTAATCGCAAAGGCGACACGGGGCCGGTTATTACTCAGGGGGTGGGGGGAGGGGGCGCACTGCTGCAGTCGCTAACACATTGGCCGTAAGGTCACAATGCCCAGACGCAGGGGAAGAGAGCAGAGCCTATTGTCGATCCTCCTGGCATTGTGCTTAGCTCCCCCCAAGGTTGTAGCTGCGCTAATGTCAACACGTAACCACTGCGCTTAGGCTCCACTGTCCTCCTTCTCGTCTTTTGTCGCCTAGAAAATTCTATGTCCTGCCCGACTCGTCTGTGTTTGCGCCTTGCAATTATGCCCGCTTGACAGATTTGCCTAGATTTGTATGAGCTTTGATTTTTCGAAATAATTTGTCGATTCTTTCGAAAATCAGAGATTGCTATTATTATTCTTTTTACACTAAAAACATTTCAAGATGTTCTTCTTGATGATTAATCCAAGAATATTTTCCAATTCTTCTTATCGCAGCAACTGAACAACATCAAGCTGTAAACGAAACAACACCATACGAGTGCGTCTTTTCGATCCCACGCGCGGTGCGTCGATTGGCCGCAAAACGTCCCGTATGAATATTAAGACGGCAAAGCTTTTACTACAATGCAACCCTCCCCCTGTCGTCGAACATCGAAACACACACATGCATAAGCTTAGTCGCGTGTAATCCACCCCACGGGCGAGTTGTAATCGGCATTGTATCCCCGTGTCCCTCTGCGCGTCCCAAGTCCCATGAGCGGTTTTTCGGACGTGCGCCGGAACACTAATGCGCCCCGATGCGCCCGGGAGCCCCTCTCCTCCTCACCTCCCCCCCTCGGGCATTGTCCTGGGGCTTGATGAGAGTCGTAAAGGCGACAATCACGTTGTAACGGACAATTGGCCGCGCGCGCGCATGTGACATGTGTCGACGAGAGAGCCTTCTCTATATGGCGACTGCTACCCCATCCCCCCCCCCCGGTAATTGCTATGGTTAGCGCTCATTATTTATTGCCGAATGATTGCTGCTTCTCTCGGCTTCTCGCGATTCTAGCGTTCTACGTGCTCGATAATGGAATTTACTGGTTCTTTCGTATAGTCACCCCCTGCGCGCTGCTGCTGCGTCGTCGTGACTTTTATTTTGCGTGAATGTACATTTATTGCCTAATCTCGTTGTGGCTTGTATAAAAGTTTACGATTTTCTCACAACAAGTAGTGTTGTTTTTATATTTTCTTTTTTTCACGACGATCATTATTCAATTGATTTGTTTTTATACACTCAAACTAGCATCTCAAAACTCTCTTTGGCACCTGACAATGTGATAAGATTCCTAATACTTCTCACACTAAAAGAATTTGAATAGTCTTGTCATAATGTCCTTTCGTTAGCAATCAAAAAACCTGAAAATCCCACTGTTCTTACGAATTATAGATCGAGTTAATAAGCGAAAAGTTTGAAAAAAAATAACACTCGGCATATCGTTGTCACACATTATGTCACCATATTACCGTACAAATTGAAGCGTCAATAAAATGCCGAGATAGGTTACTTTTTCTCTCTCACTCCGTCTCTCTTTCTTTCAAGAAAAAGGCATTTACGAGTGGTACGCATATACTCGTTCTCTTCCTCTGTCCGGCTCTCTCTCGCTCGTTCGGACCGTATTAAAATTGCTTAATCTAGGCAGTAAAGATAGGTCGCATATTTTTTGAAAGACCAGCCGAGCTTGGCGTTTACAGCTCGCCGCCTGTAAACTAAAGTATTCGCTTAACAATCGCCAGGTCTACTCGAAACGTTAAATTCCATCGTCCCGTTTCTTGGCCTCTCTTCGAATTACAATATACGTATACGTATATACATAACGCGCAGTCTTTGGCGCGCGTTAAATTAACGCTAGGCGGTTAAGGTGTGTAGGGGGGGGGGGGAGGCAAGGCAATAGCGTCACATCGTAACCATAAACGCCGTTGCGCCGAGGCTCTCTCGCGAGTGCTCGGGCATCGCCATCATCATCATCATCATTGGCATCATAGTCCGTGTAAGCGCTTAATCCCGCGTTCGCGCGCCGGCTAATATAAGTCCAGCGCTCGCGGCGCGATTACGCGCACGTCGCTCATCCTTGATCTCCCGGGCTGTGTCTCCCCTCGGGCTGCCCCCCCCCCTGCAGCGTTGGTATATCGCCCGGGTGGCTGCCGGCTTATTTTGACGTTCTTATCGCAGCACATCGCGAGAGGCGCGCTAATCCCCCGGGGTGCTCCATACGCCTCTCTCTCCTTCTCCCAATCTCTCTCTTTCTCTTCCCCCCTTCCTCAGCTCCCTCCACGCTCTTGGTCTTCTCCCTCGTTGGGTTTTATCTTTCGGCCGGTGCTCTGTCCCTGCGTCAGTTTTCTTTTGAGCTCTATGCGCGACGCTCCATGTCCGTCGTCGACGCGCCTCTCTCTCGCTCATTCTGTCCGTTGTCGTCGGCCGCCCTCGTAATCCTCTATTAATTGCCGCCACAAAGCCGAGAGAAAGAGAGAAAAGCTACTCCTCGATGGCTCTTCCCCCTGCTATGCTCCTGTGGTCGTAGTGGCTTGAAATATTTATGATGTTGATCTTCAATCGTCATGCGCGCGGGACCGAGACGCTAGTCATTACTCGCGCTTCTCTCTCTTAGTTCTGTACGCCCTCTCTCTCTCTCTTTCTGCTGCATGTTCGCGCGCACTTTGAGACCACTGAATATTCATGGCCGCGCCCGTCACTTATCGACCAAGATTTCTCTCCCCCTTCTCCCTCTGCGTCTATCTCTCTGCAACCGCGGCTCCTTTGTTACTCCTCCTTATAGCTCGGCGCGCGTAAGCGTATAAAGCCTTGTTTGTCGCGACAAATCAACGTCGCCTTCAACTTGATGAAAATTATGGATCTGCGCTTTAAAGTTCGAACCGTCGTGATTCTATTTGGATCTTAAATCGTGTTCGAACAGGTGCCATTGCATAATGAACTTTGAGGATGTATTTCAGCGATTGTTGATGATACCATAAAATCTCGTTACATAGGGTGACAAATTTAAAAATATCGACAACAAAAGTTTATATACCAACTCTTACGTGCTTCTTTGGCCACTTGATCCTCCGATCGTTTATAGCACCAGTTTGTCGCGTGTTCGCCGTTGCTCTCCCCCCGGTCTAATGCTCATTGCTTTTTTCTAGATTGAGAATGTAGGTCGTAATGACGTATGTAGTGCCTTTGCGTGGCCGCACCAAGAAGGAAAAAAATAGTCCTGTTATCCGCGAGGACTATAAAAAGGAGACTGGATAAGGCAGTTTATCCTCTCGTCATTAAAATAATGATAGCAATGATTTTTACGCGATACCATTAGAGACCTCGAGATCCTGGATGCTTTGGCTTCCTCATTTTACAGGCTCGGAATCTGGTGCAGGTAGCCCGCGTGAGCAGAAAATTCAGCGCGCCATTGATAAATTGATGAAGTTGTTGCGGCTATAAGCCTCGGTGGTAAAAGATGCAAGTGATCATTTTTTTTTTAAATTGTTTAATTAATTATCGGATTAACTCGCAATAATGTATCCGCGCGTTTTCTAAAATTTAATTTATTGAATATAGCAATTATCGGCGTACCTTCACTCGTTTTTCACTCAATCCATCCTTCTCTTTCTTTCTCAAACATAATGAGCGAAATTAATGCAAATCCTAGTGCAGGAAGCGCGATACTACTGCATTAGCAGCCGTTTTTACGTCTCCGTCTGTTACTCGTTTGCCAGGCTTTTTCCATTTTATGGCTCTATGCGCGTCCAAACGTTTATGATTTTCGCGTGTAACTTAGTCCACATTTAATTACAGCGCGCCGCTCTCTCTCTCCCTCAGCGCCGCGCGCTCGCATACTAAGTACATAATTTTACAATCTCGCCACTTTTTATCCCTCGATTATAATTTATCGGGATTTTAAATAAATCCCAATTTAATGCCACTCTCCAACGGCCATAATTATAACTGTTTAATGAGCTCGCAAGGCTCCCCTTCCCCTCGTGATGAAAATAATGTTTTCCGGTCGCGCGTAGGCAAGATCCTCCGGGCGGTATACGGGCATAATTGATTCCTCAAAGCTGGTGCTATTGCGTCCCACAATGATCGGCCAATCGTACACGGAGATAAGCGAGCGACGATCGTCAACGAGAAAATTGTATCGGGCGCATATCCTGCCTTTTCGCAAAAGCCGCATTAATCGCGAGGCGTCGGCCGCTGCGCTGTGCACATCCAGTTGCACAGCGGCTGCAATGTGGGCCCATTAATGCCGAGGGAGAGAACAGTGGATTTTCTGTTTGTACACACAATGATCGGCTCCTCTCTCGTGCCCCTCCTCGCGCGGCATGTGCTATGCTCGTATACATAGTCTGTACCGATGGCAACTCGTTCACGGAACGTAGTGGCGGCTGTGGGACTTGGTCGCATATTGAAGCTCCTTCCTTCCTCCGGCCATTATAATGCAAAATACACTGTGGACCTCATTCAGGCTGGCGAGCGTACCGAGAAGTCTCTCCGATCGCGCACAGTCGGCCATTGATAAGATTGCAACAGTGTTTCGGCTGATGGCGGGGGGAGGGGGGAGCAGACGGTTATCGACTGGAGTCGCGCGCGTCTGGTGCGCTTCCTCATTGCCGCGGAATCCCGTTCGCGTGCGGCGATAAGCGGACCGCGGGCGCATAATTGACGTGCGCGCAGATAATTGGGAAATCGACGCTGTGTGCGCGCGCGACGCTAGAGAGGAACCCTCTCGCGTGAAACTGGAGCCGCGAGAATGAGAGAGGAAGAGGGAGAGAAAAGGCGCGTTGTCTAACGGTAAAGTTTAACGACGAGCTTATTTCGCAAGTGATAGCGAGGGAAATAGAAGGCAGAGAGGATGGGGCATGGGTAAGGGGATCTCAGGCTGGCGAGGAGTGTGTTGTTTGAATGTCGTCGCCGAGAGCGCGCGGCACGTGTGCGTTATTGGAGTTTCTGTCCTCCTTGCTGTCTCGGGCCGATCAAATTTATTCAAGGACAGAGCCCCCTCCGCCACTCGCCAGCTTCGTTTTGGAATTCCAGAAAAAAGGAATTTATTATTATAACCATTTCCAGTCGATATAGTTGTTTTTACATTGTGTTTGCCTGATGATAATTATGCGGGATACATAACGGTAGCCTCATAGATATACGCTTCGAGCGCTTGGCGAAGGCTAGATTATATATAGAGAGAGAGAGAGAGAGAGACTCAACGTCGCAATCGCTCGGGGCATTAAATCCGAGTCAGAAATGGCGTGTAAAGAGACGATATCGAGATGAATCTTTTTTTTTTCAAGAGAGAGAGTGAGGCTCCTTTTTTTCGGTTACCTTTTTATTTCTTTTTACAAAGTGCCGATGCGGTAAGAAGTGCTTTTACGCGATAAGAGTAACCGTTGAACAGAAATGGAAAAATAACTAGAGAGAGAGAAGCTGATGTTACAACTAATTAATTGGCACGTGCCGCACTATTTGAAGTACGGATAAAACGTGGTATTGACAAAACTGACATATCCAATGGTTACACACGGACAAGTTTACGATGACGTATCTATCAAAGCAATCGCTTCCGTGTTGAATTGATATAAAAGGGTATAATGATCGAGTATTTTGGAAGCACCTGATGTTACACCTCGATGTGAAGCACTAGTCAAACACAACTTCTGTCTATCCTTACATTATATTTGCTGATGTTCACTTCATGTTTCTAAGTACCATTTGTTTTATTCTAATTTGGTAGACAAACCGTTGCCCTAAATGCGATTATCAAAATCCATGAGTCAACGTCGCTAATTACAGGTCGATACGAGAACAAGCCAAAGCGCCATCTCCTGGCTCGAGTTTATAAACTCGGCATTAAAATCACCGGCAAGTATGCATCTCGGCGAGAACAATCTCGTCCCGGCGCATCATTAAAAGCGCATCAGCTTTGACAAGAGCCTGGAACGCATAGTCTCGAGGTCAACCACAACAGCCCTCCCCAGCGCATAATACACGCTTGGCTTAAGAGCGACATGTGACGACGCGTGCGGACGCGAATTAGCGGAAGAGCGGCGGGTCGCGAATACTGTATGGGGAGGGGGGGGGCCTCGGCAAACGCGCGACCCCCCGAGCGTGGCGCACGTGCCGGCTCTCCCCCCTGGTATAGCCTTTGCGGTCGGCAAGCCGGCTGTCCTGCTGCACTTGCTCCTCGTCACTGCCCCACCCCGCGCTCCCCTTACCCCAGGCTAGTCTCGATCTCGCACCGACGACTCTTTCCCCGTCGATTCGTCCGCCGGAGGCGCGGCGAGCCGTTAAACTGCCGCTAGTCCTCTTCCTTTTTCCACCTCCTATCCCGATGCTCCGACTTTATGAGGGAGTGTGATAGCAGAGTTGCGAGTGAAGTAAGGATATCGCGAGGGTAGTCTCTGCAGCTCTCGACTCTATTTCTCTGGTACACAAGAAAAACTGTTTTCCCTGTGGCCGCTTGGGCTTCTGCTGCGTTGGGCGCGCGAATCTTTGCGAGAGAGGGCAAAGACAATAAAGCCGAGAGGATACGGTTTTTACGGGACGTATTTTATTGTTATTTAGTTCGGCTGTTAAATTTTTAACGACGCTATTGAAACCTCGTAATGTATGCAGTAACCCGGAGAAAGAGAGAGAGCCAAGGTGCACCAACGTGCTTGTGCATCACAACGAGCATTGACAATAATCCTCGGCTTTTATACCTTTTCATTAATGCAATTGATAACGTCGTTTGCCGCTTAACCGCCATGTTTATTTATGTATATAATTGAAAGCGTTTATTTTGTACTATCTGCGGTTGGTTAAAAGAAAAATAGTAAACGCGACGTTTTAGAACTCGACATTTCATTTTTTTTTTTAATCTTCAGTCGCTTCTCTCTCTTGAGAGAGAGTTAGAGGCACATGATGCAGATGCTGGGTGTATGCTTTGAGGCATCGGCTTTCCAGAAACCAAAATCGTTTTTTCCCAAGAATAAACGGGCGCTCTGCTCGTCATAATTTAATGGAACATCGTTGTCAGGCCTGCTGCCTGACGTATATATATACCTATACGCCTATCGAGCATTGGGCGCTCAAGAGGATGAGGCGGGGTAAAAACAGAATCTCGCTCCAGCGGGCTATAACAAAAAAAATGAGCAAGAGAGAGAGAAGACGAGGGCCGGGAAAGAAAGAGACGCGGAGAGTCTCTCGCGCTACGGACAATAATAATTTGGACACATGTGGCGCAGACGCGAGAGAAAGACAGGCTTACACAGACACATAAGGGGAGGAACGTCTTGTTCGAGCCGCGCTCGTTCCTTCGATCGGTAAGAGCAAGCGGATCCTTTTGAGGCCAGTGTTTCTCGCGCGCTCGCGCACATGTGTGCGCGGGGCCTGCAGGACGGCGGCCGGTGTGTGTGTCTCGAGGTTTCACTGCTATCCCCTTTCCCTCTTGAAATCACATAATGAATTCTTTTGTGTCCGTCAGTTTCTGGCGAAACGATTTCGGCGCTTGTGTGTACATCAACCGCCCGCGGTGCTGCTGCGCGGCTTTTGCCCTTCTTCTCGCGCCTCCCTCGTCTCTCTCACCAATGCTCCTCAATGTACATGTGTATACGTAACTCACAGTATTGTCGTGGCTGTATTCGAATAATTACTTTTAATGGCCTGCCTCTCGGTCAACCGATTGTGCCCGAATAAATTCGGCGGAGAAAAAGAGTCAAATTGCCCCGGAGTGATCTTTACTGTAAATTCGTGCTTTGATCGGCTGGAAATGTATATTCTCTCCGCGTGCGCGAGCGAGCGATAACATGCGCAGCGTTATTAGACGCTGCCGTCGTAATTTATAGAAATAACATTTTCCGGAATGCATACGCATTTCTATATACGTATACGCGCGCGCTAAAAATCGCTAATACGTCGAAATGAAATATTCAGCATTTGGAATAAAGTGCGCTCTCGGAGGAATAGAGCCGTCTATATCGGACGTCGAAATAATTGGAATAACGTTTTCCAGCTTTCTCTCTCTCTCTCACACACACGCTCGCATGGACACTAGAGGTACAGGACATGAATAATAATAAAGCCGTTAGGCCTGAGCAAATTGAGATTTCGCGCTGTCTCTCGCGATTCTCGCGCTGCATCTGCTCACGTATGCTCTCTCTCTCGCTCGTTCCATTCGCCTGCAAAATATATATATAAAAGCTTGCCAAGATCAGCCTCATTCTCTCCGTCGCTGCTGCCTCCTCCTCCTCCTCCTCATCTAGCTCTATCGTATATTCGTATATCCTCAATAAATAATTCGCGCGTTTTAGAGAGAGAGAAAGAGAGGATGAACGCATTGTGGAGCCATAAATAATAACGGGTTCCAGGCTCGCCCGCGAAAGCCGCGTAATTACAAAATCAGCGCGCTCTCGTCCCATAAAATCTCGCTCGATCGAAACGTCCGCTCTATAGCGAGTGAGTACGCGTATACGTATATACTTAAACCGCGCGCCCGGCAGAGAGTCGGACTATATCCATACGCGGCGCACACAACAGCCCTCCCCCTGCCCCCCCTGCTTCCGCGGCCGACAGGCGACAATTTACGCGGAGTGCCGTTCTTAATTAGCGGCGGTAATTAAACCAGCGCGACTCACTGCGAGCTCCCTCTCTCTCTCTCTCTCCTTCTATCCTGCCTGCGACTCTTCTAGGACTATCATTAGGCCGCTGGCATCGATCGGTCGCGAGGGTTCGTTAGCCGCGCACCACAGTCAGAGAGAGAGTCCGGTATATAGCTTTGTCCAGGCACACGAGGCTGCTTCTGCCGCTATACTATTCCAAATTGATTTTCGCGAGGTTCGCATTGGCATATTGTCTGACTTTTTATCAGGCTCATTTCCAGGTAGACCAGCTGCGGACTAAGAGGCCCGCTGCTGTCATTTACATAATTTAGAAACCGGTGCCGACGTTACGCGCACGTACGCTGGCTGTTGCCGCTGGATGGCGATTGTGTGTGCGAGACCCCGGCGATTAGGCCAGGCTTTACAGTAAGATCTTGCGCATTCGCGGATAAACAAATGTCCGCTGGTGATTGCCAGGCTAACTTTGCTCGTTGATTAGAAAGTCGAGAGTTCTTATTCGAGAGCGGGGGCTTGGCTGCCGCTTGCTATATTACATTTAATTTTCTTCTCTTTTTTTTCTCTCTCATTCTTTAATTGCGAGTTTGGCTATTTTTTTAACAGCTCCAGACTGGCGTGTACGTTGCGTAAATGAGCACGCCCGAGTGTTGGTTTTCTACTTGCTGTTTTCATTTGATCTGCGAACCAGTCGTTTGGGCACGAAAGTGTCGTATTTATTATACGACTTTCGTGGACAGTCGGAGTGAATTGAAAAGAAATAAAAAAGTAGAATTTTGTCGTGACGAGGTGATTAACGTAACGGAATAATTACGTTAAGTAGACTAAAAGTTTAAAATAAATTATATGGCTCTGGTTTTCTGCTGAAATATTTTGTTTATCTTCGGAATGCCCGTTTACCTTTTTTTTTTTATTTTGTTGCCGAATGGTGGTGATGAAAAAAAAATCGCTATATTAATTATATAAATGGACCGTGTGGGCCGAACTTACGAGAGTGCTGAGAATAAATAAGGCAGAAAAAGGTGAATGCGTCTGGCTTACCTGCAACAAACAGAAAAGAACACCGTTATTGTCAATACGTCGCATTTATCTACAATTTTTTAAGACTATTTATTAAATTTTTTTCCTATATCTCGAAGACAAAAATAATGAAAAACGTTGTTTTCTTTTTGTCCTTTTTCAAAATAAAATTTGATTATGTTGACGTTTGGCGGCGTAAGCGTCGCCACGTAACAGCGGAGGATACAAGGAAGCGTTTCTTTTTCGAATTCTTAAAATTATTTGCCTGGGAGTATATAAAACCGAAAGATTGATACCCGACTGTCTCGAGCCGATTAAATTTCTATTGATATCGAGTAAATTGTCGGGAATATCATTCGAATGGGCTTATTTACATTTGTAATGAAGTGAAAATTTTTCTCAAAACGCCGAGAGCGCCGAGGCCTGGCTTTTACGTAGGAGATTAGGGTACCCGGGCATTAACTACATTCTTCCGCCGTTAATGACGTGTTAACTATATCCAAAGAGAAAATCAGTGGCAACGAGCAGCGAGAGAAGAGAGACGCAGGCTCGTTATCTTAAACGACTATATGCAAATCTTCAATAAATGTATATAACTTATTAAAATCACAATTTTTTTTGTCATTCTCGCTCTCTTCCGTCGTTTCTCGTAAATTTTCGAACGTTTTACTCCGTCTTAACTGTACATTCCCGATGTGAATCTGATTAGTTACCTTCTTTTTTCCTCCTCCTTCTCCGAATAAATATTTTTGTGTTGATCGGAGATCAAAGTGAGTACAGTATATAAAGAAAGAATGTCATTAAGACCGAATAGAAAGTAGGAAGATATATCGATAGTAAGAAATTTTTTATCTTCCGCCCCCCCCTCTTCCCAATAACAAACGCACGAAAACGGTAATTAAGCTATTATTGCCTCGAACATTTATATGCATATATTCGTATGGGCCGATTGTAATCGAAATGCGCACTGTAAAATTTTCATTGCTCGCCTGCATACAGTCGAGAGTTTAGTTTGCCGGCAAGAAAATTATTGCTTTCTAAATAAGTACAATAATTTAACACTCGCTAACTGCCTTTCTCATCCCCCCACTCTTTATCGGCAATAAACTCATTTAAGATCGACTCAAATTAATAATCCAAAGCCGTTAAAATAATTTCAAAAATTCTTCGGACAACGCAGGTCGGATGGAAGCGAACGTTTTCGATTCTCAGCCGCAACGTCCTCAGCCGCTGTCTCGGCATTTAAACCCCATCGATTGACACGATAGCTCTCTCTCTCTCTCTTTTTCTCTCGAGCTTGCGTCGAGGGCTTTGCGTAAGAATGCGCAGGCGCGCGCGGCATCAGTTAAGAAACGTCGAGGCTCGCGAGGGCTTCCTAGCGTATAGCGCGTCCCTGTCGCGCGCAGCAGAGAGAGAGAGAGCACATCCCGGGGCGTAGCCGGGGCAGAGAGGGAGGGGTTACGTCGTCGCGCGCGCCGCGAATAAATACCCAGAGATGTAATCGCCGGAGGAAACAAGCGGCCCGATTGTTCGGGGAATAATTGAAAGCGCCGCTCTCGGTTTAGCGGCGAGGGGGGGGAACAGCGGGAAAGGGGTATAGGCTGCGAAGGGGGGAAGTACCCAGCTACCGCCTCGGAGAGTCCTATTGCCGGCGGCTCTGCCGCGGACGGAGAGGAGAAGAAAGAGGCAAGAGCGGCGTTCAGTGCGCTCTTTGGCGAGGAGACGGGGGCGGGGTGAGAGTACGGGTATACTCTCCGAGAGACACGATACGAAGGGGGAGGGAGAATGCGAGGGCCAGATATATCGGATCGGCTGCCGGGGGGAGAAAAAGAGGTGATCGCTGCTTCTCTACCTAATGTATGCGTAATGCTGGAGCCGGCAAGGCTGGGGCAAAGGCTCATTAACGCCTGCGCGGGAGCAGGGCAGGTTCGTTCGCCTCTCGACTCGCTTATGGCCTCGCCGTAGCAGGTATATCCCTCAGGCTGTGTATGTCTGTATAGGTATACACAGCGGAGTTGTAGGTGCTGCGGGTCCAGCTTTGTCCCTCACTCCCGGAGTCGCGCGCGCCTCGGTCCCTCGCCGATATAGACCTCACGCTTTGACCTTCTATTTCCTCCTTTGCCTCCGTTCCTGCCCCTTTCTCTCCCCCCGTGCTCGGCCATTCTGATCGTCCCATCGCGATTCCTTTTCTCGGCCTCTCTCTCTCGCTTTATCCTCCGAGGATTTGGCTCGGATCTTGCTTGCCCGTCGGACGTGCGAAATCTCGCGGAACGAGGGTCAGAGCGCCGAAATCGACGCCGCGTTCAGATTTCCGATAGAGCCTCCTCGTGCGCGGCCCGTGCCCAAGAGTTATTCGTAGGAGCCCTGGCTGGCCTGGAATTTCGCCGCGCTCTTTTCTTCTTTCCTCGGAGCTTCTATTCCTTTTTTTTCAAACCCGAGGAGAATGGAGCTTGACACGGCCGGTGTGAATGAATAATTTTGGTATTGGGGCCCGATTGCCCGGAATCCTTGCTATTTCGTATTTTGAGGAATTAAAATCTCGCGCTGATTTCGTAAATTGCCCAGGGATTTTTTAAATAGCTTTGTTGGCGTTTGTTAATACTCCCCTAGTCTAGGGTGCAGTATTTTCAGACAAGAAAAATAAACGCAAGATACGATTACGCTTTAGAATTCAGTGTCCCACATCGTAGGGAACGATACAATTATTGGGATCAATGATTCAGGGAGCAATTCGATACGGCCAACATAGAGCCTGTGTGTGTGCGCCAGGAGCATTCCCACACAAGTATTCATTGCACGAGCAGTAACAAATTATAAGAAAGTACCTCGTACATAAAAGTCGGAGAGGTCGCACGGACGCGTGCGGCTCTTAAAAAAGAAAATCGGAAGAAAAAGAAAGGAGCAGCCCGACCAGCCCATACTCTCTTTCTCTTTGCCTTTTCACGAGCCTCTAAAGTATAGCAATATTCTTAGCTCCAGCATCGCTGTCCGGTCTCTTTCCCTCTCTTCTTTTTCCTCTCGCAGCTTCAATAATACAAAACTCGCGCGCTCACACAGACGCTGCTAGTGGATGGTATATAGTGGTGGCTGAAGAGAGCGGGGGAGCTTGAAAATTGTGATCGAGAGATGGGTATTGGAAAGCAATAGGTTAGACCAGCAGTAGCAGCCCCAGCCCGGGAGAGCCTCCCTCTCCCTCTGTGAATAAGTGATAGGACAATATTTTTAAAACGCCTATAATTCGCGGCTCTCTCGCGTTTCCTCGTCGATCGGTCCGCCTTCCCCCTCTCGCTCACTCCCGACTCTCTTTCGCCTCGGACGGACGGACCGGGGTATTTATCGGCCCGTGGAGTATAGAAGCTCTTCTTTCGATCGAGCCCGCGCGCGTTATCGAGGCCAAGAGAGGTTGAAAGGGGGGAGTAGTAGAGCTGCGGAGAGAAAGAAGACCGATCATTATTTATACAGCGAGCCGAGGATCGGTGCTAGAGTAAAGGCCGGCGGCCAGTGGCGCCTACATCCCCAAGTTCTTTTTCCCTCCTGCGCTTGTTCGCTTCTTTCCCCCCAGCCCCGATCCACCTCTATCGAAGCTGCTTCCTTTTTTACTTTACAATCGGCGCGGGAGTGAGGGCCGAGGCTACATTGCGGCCATTTGTCGGCAGGGGCCAGAGCGAGCCTGCTGTTTTAGTAATGACTCGGACGCGTGTCATTTTGATCGGCTCTCCCTCTCCTTCTCTCCCACACACGCACATAACACGGGCGCGCGGTCGCTCTTTTGCCTGTGTTATTTTTCTCTTTCTCGCCGCAAGAGCTATCGAATGGAGGATGGCAATGAATCACGCCGGCGCTGCCGCTGGCTTAAAATTGCAGGCTTCGTAATGGAATTGTGAGATTAAATTACGATTCATTGAGAAATAGAGGAGGAAACTACGAGGGGATTTGCTACTTTTTGACCAAAGCGAAGTTTTGATGAGCAGCTCTTTCTTACATGTTACTTGTTATTTAATTTACCATTGTACTTCAATGGTTCAATAAAAAAGATTTCGATTTTTCGAACATGCAATAAATAAGCTTGACTTTAAAATTCATAGTAACGTCAAAGGTTTTTTCTATGTTATTTGTTAAGATAGTCGTAAAGTAGTGTTGATATACTATACAACATTATACAGCGTGTGGTAATAAAGAATTCCTAGACTTAGCGTAGAAGTAGCCGGGAATATCTGGATTAAATCTGGATTAGCAAAAATCAATTTTAACGACACAAGTCGTATTTTACGAATTGATTCCCACGTTTGTATTAAATATCGCGTTATCGATAATATTGTTCCTATAAATCAATGCTATTCAATTTCATCTTTGATCAACGTTAAAAAAAAAGAAGAAAAAAAAACAGAAGATGGAAAAAAAGTAAAAGTCGTATCAAATGTTATCAATATCAGCTTAATTAAAATCAAAGTTTCACAATTGCTTTTTACAAGGGGGGTGCGCGCGGTAACGAAAACGGCGCAACGCAACAAACGTCGCAATACAATAAATTTCGATAGAGCTACAGCAGCAGCTGCGGTTGCTGCGGCAGCAGCAGCAGGGTATATAGCAATAGCAGCAGCAGCAGGGCCGCACATAAAATGAATAGAAAGATAAAGCCGACGATAGGAGATATACAGCGCGTGGAAAAACGTGTCAGATAGATAAATCCAGAACAATTATCGGAGAAGAAAGTTTTCGCGATTCCGGCGCGCTTGCAACGAGCGAACAATGCGACACGCTGCTGCGGTAGTCGCTTTGCCATCGTGATCGGTGGCAAAGCGACCGGCCCAAGGGGGGGAGGGAGAACGCTGGCCGAGTGGAAGGGTGAGAGGAGAAGGGAGGTTGAACGTCAATTGAAAAGCGCGCGGCACTTTTGTCCCGCAAAAAGCCGTTCGGTTGAAAAGCGGGGCCGCGCGTGTATCCCTCTCTCTCTCTCTCTCCCTCGTACGACTGACTAGTCTCTCTCTCTCGCGGCGCTGCTGCTGAGGTTGGAGAGATGGCAGGCAGATAGAGGGCAAGAGTAGCACGCGGCTCGAAATTCCAAACGTTCGCGAGAGAGAGAGAGAGAGAGGGAGCTCTCTGGGGTTCTTTCGCCCGTGCGCCCACGGGACTGGGCACGCGGGGACGAGGACGTGTTATCTGGAGCGCGCCGTCGCGACGAGGCCCTCCGGGCCATTGTATTGTCGTGGCGGACCGACAGAAAGCCCTGGTCCAGCGCTCGTTGCCGCCGCCAGCGCCGATTAACGCAATTACATCGGCGATATTAATCGACGTCTGATCGGACAATAGCCCCTGCCGCGGCCCCCCGAGCTATTTTAATTGGAAGGAAGCCGCGAGTCGCGCGCGCGCGCTCGCCCCACGCGGACCATCGTCCTCGGATCGATATGGCGCACGCGCGCCTATACATACTCGCGTTACGAGTTCTTGCTACGACTACTCTCTGCGAGCTCATGCTCCTCCTCCTACTCCTTCGCCTCCTGCGTGAGAGAAAGCGTTTGTCTGTATCTGTGTGTGTGTGTGTATTTGTGTTTGCGTTGTCCTGCGGAGGCAGTCGCTATACAAGACCGAGAACGACGCTCGCTCTCAGATTTGATCACTCGGTCAATCGTGTATCTAAGGCAATTAACTTTTTTTCCTACTTATTCTCTATCTCTAGTCCGCTTTGTATTTTAGTTGCCCTCTTGCTTACTCGTGCTTCCAGCCTAACGATCGGCCTGGCTGCGAGACTGTGCCCTTGCATGCACACCTTCCGTCTTGTACATTTTTAAATCGTTTTATTCATTGTCAATGAAGCCTTTCGTCTTGAGAAATTTAAAATTGTGATTAAACACTACTAATAATGCATTTCTATCCAATACTTCCTACGAAAATAAGAATCAAAGAAGGTTGTTACAAAATTCAAGCAATAATCCCCAGCGTTTTCCGTCTGACCATTTTTTCACAGTTCTACTTACGCGCGCGTACACCGTCTGTGTATGTATACACACACAATCAAAACGTTCACGCCTAAAATTATCCCATCAACAACAAGATCGGCCCCGTCAGTCATCATAATTTTCCAGTCACGGGGCTTGCCTTCAATACACAAATCTCTCCCCCGTATCCGAACAGTGCACATAGCCCTTGTAAAATTTCAGTAGCACACTCGTGTCGAAGGCGTAATAGCATAGGCGAGGGTGTTCAGAGACCCGGTTATTGGTCTCTCTCTCGTCGCTCTCCTAATCGTTCCTTCTTCTCGTTGCAGTCGAGTTCACACGAGCCGCGATTGTGTCTGGCAACCCTCCTTCTTATCCCGAGCATTGTGTCCCCCCCCCCCCGACGATATACGTATGTGCGTGTGTGGGACGAGCCTCCCTCTCAAAACTCCGGGCTATTAGATCCGAGCCCGATAATAGCTTCTGCCGTACCGCCTCCAAGATGCATCTCGCAGCATTGTGTCTCCCGGACAGTTCTCTCTGTCTCGCGTGCAAGCGGGCACAGGTGCGCGGGAGCGCCAGGTGAAGCAAGATGTCCTCTCGTTATGCCCCGGAGGATCGTCGGCTCTCTTTCTCTCAAGAGAGAGGAGGGGAGAATCGACCGCAGACTCGCTGGAGCGGCAATGGTATGTGTGTGTGTGTGTATGCGCGCGTGAGTGCCATGGGAAAAGTGGCCGAGATCGGCGCGTCGGGA
Organism: Anagyrus pseudococci; assembly: GCA_030522585.1. Classification (NCBI taxonomy): domain Eukaryota; kingdom Metazoa; phylum Arthropoda; class Insecta; order Hymenoptera; family Encyrtidae; genus Anagyrus; species Anagyrus pseudococci. The sequence continues at coordinate 22,080 of JAPYYQ010001225.1, forward strand.
AAAGTCGGGCGGGCGAGGGGGCCTGTTTGCTTATATACCTCTTACGCGCACCTGCGTCGTCGACCTCGTCGTCTCGGCAGCAGTGGCGGGACAAGTGGCGCGCGCGCGCACGAGCGGCTCCCGAGTGCTTGACTTTTTACCGCTCCAGCCTATACTCGTGTTTGGCTTTTTTTTCCACCGAGGTTGTTGCCTCTGTTTCTTTTCCGAGCTTACGGCTGCGTGTATTCTTCTGCGCTTCTATGCGTGTGCATGCGCGTTTGATGTTTTCGTTGGCTGTATGATAATGTTGATGGAGAAAGGCTTTTAAAACGATTGTTGCTTTTTTTTTCTTCTTAAACATATATATTGTGCGTTGACGACGCGCGCGGCGCTGGCAGCAATTACGTTGCCGCGGTGAAAATAGTCGCGCTAATAAGTGTTTAAACGACGTAAAAGTCCGCTCGGTCTTTTATTCCGTTTTCATTGGCGATTCGCGAGTATTAAGCGGAATTCTAACCGAGATTAAGTGTTATTTATACTGCTAATAAATTTCGTGAAATTTCGAATAAAATTTTTCGCGCCGAAACCATCTCTGCGTTTGGATTTTTCAAAAGTCCCCTTTCACAGCCCTATAAATTACGGCGGCTCTAACGACTGAAAATTAAATTTACTTTTTATGATTTCACTATTTCACATAATAATAACAATAATAGCAATAACATAAATGATAGTAATAACGAAATAGTAATAATAAACGGTTCCACGTTGACTTGTGCATTCATGTGCCTAACTGCAAAAGAAATTATTGGTGCAAATCAAGAAATGTCAACGAACATAAAATATTGTAACAAACAAAAAAAAAAAATGGCAAACTAGAAAACCGAGCTCATTTCTTAATTTACACCAATGCCAGAATCAAGTCCAGCAGTTACGCCCAATGAAGTTATTTGCTAAACACTCATATCGTGGACTCGGCCGTGAATTATCGTCGGAAAATAATAAAATCTCACGGCGCCAGGATTTTTATTTACTCATTCCCGAGCGTAGCAATAAAAGTCGTAATAAAAAGCCCCGTGGGCTGCTGAAAACGCAAAATATTCATAAAACATAAACTTGGAAATTTTCGTTTTTCCATGTCGCGTTAATGAATGAAGGAGAGAGAGAAAAAGAGAAATGTCTCGGCAAGCAACAGCCTGCATTTACCAAGAGGAGAATATCGTCTCACCGATAAAATTAACGGTTCAGCCACAGCAGCAGCAGGAACAGCATATACATATCGTACGACGCTCCCGTCGCGCATTTTCCCGTAAGCTGCAGCTCGTCGCGTCCCATCATACCCCCCTGTGCCATTGAGTTTCTTCATCATTTTTCCCGATCGATCTCTGAAAATTCCAGCGTCTCTTGGACCAGATAGAGGACGAGGTGTGCGAGGAGGAGGAGGAGGAGCTCGTTAAGTCGGTGCGCCTAATAATGCTCGGCTCTCCTCACGGCGCGCTTTACGACTCCGATCGCCCGTAAAACTTTATCTCGCGAGCTCGCGGCTTTCTATTCCCGTCGTCGCTCGCGCGGCAACAGCCAAGTGTGTGTGTATGTGTGTAAAAGCAAGCGGATGGGCCGGGGTTACTTTCACGCGAGAGACGTTGCGTGAAATCGGGACGCACGGGAGACCGGCTTGTATTGCCGGCGCGCGGTCACCGATGCCGCCTGCGATCGGTCATTGTTATACATATAACCGAGCGCGACGCTTTCCAAGTCCCCCCTTTCCTCTTCTCTCGGCCGCTCTTCGGTTAATTAATGCTGCCTCTTTTCTCGGCTGCTCGCACATACAGGTGCTTTCGAGATTCTTTTTCGTTTTCTTGCTCCCTCGTCCCTCTCTCCTTTTCGATCTTTTCCTCATTCTGGTTTTGTAAGGAGCCCCTGATGATAGCTACGGAAATTTTTCATGCTTATGTACGCGTATATGGCTGTCGAAAGAAAAGGCCGGAATTTACCGGCTCATATGTACGTGCCTCTTGGCTTGATTTATTCCGGCTCTGCGCGGGCTTGTTTTTCGTCGCGGAGATCGTTATCTGGATCGAAGATTACCCGGCCGTTCTTTATGCCCGGTATACTCGTAAATCCCAATAATTAATAAGGATGAGATTTTATTGGTTTTGCATATATGTATATGCTTTTATTTCAAGGTCGGCCTCTCTCCACTGCAAAGATGGTCATTTTCTCGTGAGAGAGAGAGTGAATTATCGACGCTCGAGTGCATTGAAAATCGATACTTTTAATAAACGCAACAATTTTTAAACAATCACCTGCAAACCACACGATGAATAGCTTCTACAGCGAAAGTTGGAATAACCGAGAGAAAAGTGGAGGGAAATAAAAAGGAATCGGCGCTGGAACGTCGGCTGTTGCCGTTGCGCGCGGCTTTCTTTATCGATTGTTCCCAATGAAAAGTTACGCTTCCCCGGGAACAATACAGGCCTGGCCGGTGTATTTTTTTTTACCCCGCCTGGCGCGCATTTCCTCATTCGCCTTGGAATGGAAATTTTCTAATCGAGTTTGCTGGCTCCGCTGAGGTCCGGGCTCTTTTGCAACGGCGCTCTAAATATCCGCGAATAATAACGAGCCGAAAACAGAAAAGCGAGAGCGCCTATTTAGACGTGTGTATATTCTTATTACAGCTGGAGAAAATAAAATGGTATATCGCGTAAGCGTCGTAATTTCGTTGCTCCCGCGGAACACGGACAGAGAGAGACAGTCGTATATGCTACACGCTGCTCGGAAAAAGGAGCGAATAAACATTGGGCTAATTTTCATTCGAAAGAATGCGGTCCTGCACAGACACACAGACACACACTCTCTACACTAACAGAGATCCAATGATTATAATACAACGAAGTAATTACGGGGCAATTCAATAGAATGGGGCCTTCTCCCCCGTTCGAGCTATAGCGCGCACACCTATACGGCTCTTAACGTCCGCGCGAGGATTTTCCCGGGAGCCAGGCACGCGCTCTCTGATCCATATTGAGTGCGCACCCGGTCTTATCCCCTCGCGACTTTCCGAGTTAATGGTCCCTGCATTTATGAGTGTAGCCCGCGTGTACGAACGAGAAAGCCGCGGCCCTGCAAAAAACTGTCCTGTTGTCGCGCGGGATCAGCTGGATGCAGAGAGAAAGACAAGATGAGACAAAGGCCGATGGGACCAGAGAGAGAACACTCGAGATGAAGGGGCCTGGGAGGCGAGGAGAAAAAAGGAATTTATTGGTCCGATAGCGAAGGCCCCATATCGTCTCTCTCGCCTGCCCACCTATCTCTCTCTAACTGCCGTGCATTGTATCTGCGGTCTTGCTTCCTGGAAGCCTCTGGCTTCTCATGAACGGATCACCCAGCTTGCCACCCCTCTTTGATATGTCTTTTTTTTTCAACTTTTTTTATTCCGCCACAGCTTGATCCATTGTCTACCTACTTATCCCACTTTTTTATTGTTTCAAGTATCGATGGGCATGGCTTTACGGAAATCAAACTGAAAGCTCTACGTAGCTAGATTGCAAATAATGGCAAACATACCGAGTTTATGGATAGATAAATCGTTACAGCTGGTGAAAGACAACCGTTGAGCAGATTTAATACAAACGTTAAGCAGATCAAGAGAAGTAGGGAGAAAAAGAATTGGTACAGCCCAAGAAATACATAGAAATAACAAATTTTTCGGCAGGTGAGCGCGTTGCGGAGATTTCGTGGATGATGCGAAAAGGGAAAGAGAGAAAGAAAGAGTGAGAGTGGCGATTATCATCGTATCTTCTCTATAGACATCGGAAGGCTTATCTCTCTGTCTTTCTCTCCTGCTGCTGTTCGGAGTCGTTCGCGCTTTCGTGACCAAGACGCGCACGCGCGATCGTTTCAACACTCACTTTTTCATTTGCTCCTTTTTTTTGCTCTTCCTCGGCCTTCCGAGAAAAATGACCATTTGTAAATTGCTTCGAGTCCCGGGGCCTGATGAAATCGGCAAGACTTTCGATATACTTTGCAAAGATTGCGCCTAACTCGATAAGCCGAGAATAAAATTCAGAATAGCCTAGTTCTTTTTTAAATGTAGCTATTTTTTCATGAATCAATGTCATCAACATAAAAGCTACTATCTTACGAAGTGAGATGGCTCCTCTCCTGTTTTTTTTTCTCTCCAAAGGATAAAAAAGAAAACGTTGATATTCCATCAATAAAAGACTGAAGGTGCTTGGAAACGCTACGGAGAATAAGCTGGAAAAAGAAGAGCTCAAAGGAGCGCAAAGAAAACGTACAAGGAGTCTTAGTCCTCTCTTCTTATTCAAGCTCCGCGCCTTATCTGTCGTCTCTAGCCTCATCTCCACTCTGCCGTCTCTCTATCTTGCGCGAAGCGCGGCAAAATATTGAAAGAAGAAAAAGAGGAGCAGGAAGAGAGAGAGCTCGGCTGCGGCAGCTCTCTCTCTCTTTCTCGAGGCAGCTATAGCTCCGAAGCTCGTGTCCGTTCTTAGCTGCAGCAGGAGTAGCAGTGTGTGTCGTGTCGTCCGGCACTTGTAAGCGCGGAAATAACGGCGGCCAGCGTGTCGTGTTGCTCTCGCGCGTGCTTGCCCAGCTCTCCCCTCCTCCTTCTCTTGCTCCCTCTGGCTCTCTGGGCAAACAGCTCGCGAGAGCGGATACGTCAGTGCCTCGCGCGACGCCAGCCGACGATAAATTCTCGCGTCGCAAAATGGAGATGAAGGCATTGTGTGTCTGTGTGAGCGCGCGCGCGCCCTTCGTTATTCTTAGAGTAGCCCCCAAGAAAGAGGGAGGGAGGGAGAGTGAGAGAAGAGTCTGTCCCTGACTCTCGCAGCGGAATAGCATTAACGAGACGACGTGAGAAAGAGAGATATAGATGGCGAGAGAGCAACCGATTGAGAGGGGACCACGGACAAAGCGCCGGACAGAACAAATGCGACCAAAGAGATCTCGCTCTCTCTCTCTCTCTCTCTCTCTCTCTCTATGTACGCCTCTGATACACTGCGCGAGGAGGAGGAGGAGAGATGTTACGGAGAGGAACTGCGGCTGCTGCTGCTGCTGCTGCGATAGAAGGAGTGTTAAAAAATTTTGATTTACACGTATAAGAACCCCCCTCGAGCTTCTTTTATGCTACGAGATCCCCGATAAATCTTGCCTTCCTATGGCTACATGTTAATTAGGGGGGACAGAAATTTCTTGAGATATGTGCTTTTTGTCAGGTCTATTCAAAGCTCCTGGATTATTGGGAAATGCTTAAACGTACGGCTTTTCTTTTCTACGGCTTCTATTGCTCGATTTTCTCTTGGCTTTTGAATTAACTTTCGTCTTTAATAAGACTAAATGATTATATGAAAAATTCGAGATTGTCAACAACAACGAGCAAGAGAACAAGAGTCGGTAAAGTAGAGTCGGTTTAAATTTTCGGACGGAACGGGATAAAAAGGAGTTGAGCGTGCAGGAAAAAAGCATCAAGAAAGGGGACGAGGGAGGAGTGAATGAGAGGAGAGAGAAAAGAGCAGGGCTGTTGGATTAAGGAGCATAGCAAGGGACGACGAAAGAAAGATGAAGCGCTCGCGTCTTAACGCCTGCGAGTAAGACGAAGAAAAGCCACACGACGAGCGTCAGAAGGGAGCAGGGGGGACTATAGGAGGGTTGGTACCCAATGGCCTGAGGAGTGGGAGGAGGGGAGGAAGAAAAAAAGAGCGAGGAAGGAAGAGGGAGCGAAAAGTCACGGGGACAAACACGTGTTGCACACACACTCGGGCCGCCGGCTGGGCCGTAAGTCGTGTCCTGCGCGCGTCGTCCAGCGGCTGACGTCGCGCGTAGCTTTCTCTCTCCTGCACAATCGTCCTCCTCCTCCTCCTCTTCGTCTTCTTCGTATTACACACGTGGGCTCCGGAGGATATGCAAGTCCCAGGACGCAGTAACGTAAGACTAACAACACAATGGATATATAGGCGCGGGCTCGCGCGCCAGCTGCATGATAGATTGCCCTAGACTCTCTCTCTCTCTCTCTGCTTCCTCTTGCCAGCGTCGCTCTCGATTAGTTGCCAGCGCGTCTTCCTTCTCGAGCGTATTACTCTAAAGGTGTAGGCATTGCTGTACGTTCGCCGAGTGAGCGACCGAGGAGAAAAAACTAGGGGTCGGGAGAGACAAAAGGGGGAGGTAGAAGCGGAGCGTGGGTAGGAGAAAAAAAGGAAGCGGCCTGGTCGTTATCGCGATGGGGCCCAATTATTTGCGCGCGGCCAACAGCGCGACAGGAATTCCGCCGGGCTTCGATCTTCTTCTTCTCCTCCTCTTCCACCTCCTCCTTCTCACACCGACTGCTTTCCTCCTCTTCTTCTTGCCTGCCACCTTTCGTCGCTTAGGTGCGTGCACACCTCCTCCTCCTCCTGCCCGTCCACGTGCTTGTTTTTGAGGTGAGCGAGGTATGGACGCGGCCGAGCGTCATGCGATGAGAGATTGCTTTTTGGAGCTCTCCCTCGACTATCTCGCCCCGGCGGCCTAAGTGCATTTTTCTCCCTGGTAAGTTTCTGCACCGATAACTGCACTGCCCCAGCTTGATAATCCTGCTATAGGCCGCTCGGGGACTGGGCCCAGTTGATCGGAGAGACCCCTTTCGCCTTTTACAGGCGCGGCATTTTTTTCGGCCAAACTATATCGCGGACCCTCATCTTTTTCGCCTTGTTTCGCCTGCTTTTATTTTTTTCCGTGTCATACTTCTCTCTCTTCCCTTTTTTGGCTTTATAAGCTTCGAAGCGGGTCCTCGAATACGTAGCATGAACTGAGTTGTCAGCCTGCCATTATCGGGTAATAATCTATATTCGATAAAACCATGCACGTAGGTATGTGGGAGTCTTTGTGATCTTGTAATACTTGTAATGTTTATTTCTCAAAAGTACCGTGAATTTTCATCGCAAAGAAACAAATTGAAAACGCCTGCCCAGCGGAAGTTGCACCGCTGACCTCGGCGTGTCTCTCTCTTACAGCGTCGCACGTTCTCATAGCCAAAGAGACGAGGGCGAGCGGGTGTAGAGAGCGAGATCGTTCTCGCGCAGAGGAAGCGGCGGATTGTGAAATTGAAAGGACGAATTGTCGTGGTGTCCAAGAGAGTAAAAGACTATGTACGGCCGGGGCATGGGCTGGCACGAGACACACAGTAGAGGCTACTGCCGGTTCTAATCTGCGCGGCCGCATTGAGCCGGGCCAGCAGCGATTGTCATCCGCTTTGATACGCCAAGGCAAAGAGAGAGAGAGAGAGAAATCTTATGTGTGTCTGTGCGTGCCGCCGAAAGCCGGCGCATAATCGCCACATAATGCTCACGTTCATCCGGCCAGCCATTGTGTCGCCGTCCTCGCCTGCTCGGCTTGTCTTTCTCGCCGCGCAGCTCTCTTGATTGCGCCTCCGCTTGCCGATAGAAAGAGCGAGAGAGAGAGAGCTGGCTGGGACGTCTTATACATCCGCAGTAGGATCTCTCTGTATGCCGCCCTCACGCGCCACGACGTGACCTCGGCCTTCTCAAACCCCTTCCGCGCCTCCTGAAATCCCTATATCCCCCCCCCCCATCCCCCAACAACCACCTCCATCTGGCCCCTTATCGTGACTAATTGATCCCCGCCTAGGTGGCTCTGTGCCGAGTCGGGAGCAGCGAGGAGTTATTTGAATGCCGCGAAGCCAGAGGCGGAAGATGAAAAGCCGAAGGACGGGGATGGTAGCAGGAGAGAGAGCAGCCTGCCTGGAGTGGTAGGACCGCTCCGGCGCGGCTTTGTGTGCCGGATTCCGAAGGAGGTGTGAACTCTATTGTGGGATTTTTCGGATAGCGAGCTATAGCGGCCTCGATATATATACGCGCGTGATATATGTCGATGAGCTTCGTCCCTTGCCTCTCTCTCTCTCTTCGCTCTATACATCCATGTGTGTAACGCTGGGAATTCGTGTTTCGAGAACGGGACAAGAAGATTAGCCGGCTTCTTTGGTTTGTTCTATCTTCCCCTTTTCCCTCGCTTATACACGCTAGCTTACGTAAATCGAAGGGGGGACTCCGATGTTTATTGGGAAGCCCGATGAATACAAAAGTATGATTGCTCAATCGAGAAACACGTGTTTACACATATATACCGTGTATATGTATATATGATGCCGGGATTCGTGTATGGAGTTACATCGCGTTCGGATTAAAAAAAAAAGAATAAAAAATAAAAGTCCTTTCGGCCCGATAATCGAGCAGTTACGTAAGCCTCGTATAAATTCAGCCCGCGAGACAATTGAACTTTTTCAGAAAACAATAGCTTCGACTTTCTTTATTTCACAACGGGCTACCACCTATCGTTGCCGCCGCTCAAAAGCGAAGGACAACAAAAAAACTGGCTCTTTAAAGCGGCAACGCGTCAATTTAAATCGAATAATCTCTCTCTTCCACATATATATACGAAGAGAGAGAGAACACGTTTTACTCGATAATCACTCCTCACGGGGCATACCTATATATGCGCAATACACCGGCCGATGATCTCAGTCGCACCATTGTCCGGTGGATTTCTCATTAGTGCGGAAGATGAGAGGTCCCGGTACCGAGCAACGTATAACGTAAAGAAAAAAAAAATTAATGAATCCATCAAAACAGCGGGATGTACACAATAGCACGGGGTACCGAGAGCCAAACTTTCAAATTTTGCTCGTAGAAGAGAGGAATGAAGAGAACGAGCGGGAGCAGAGACACACACACACTCATCGGCATCATCGGCGTGTGCTAAAAAAAGAGCTTAACGCGTATCATCTGTCGACTCTCGGGCTAAATGTTTCCGATTATCCTCGGAGAGTGTGTGCCGGCAATGGCCGCGAGAATCGAGAGCGCGGCCGACGCTCCCGCGCGCCTTTGTAGCTCGCGGCATGAATAAGACGCTCGCGATACGGGCCGACGTCGTCGTCGCCGTCGCTACTGCCGCCGGCAAGTAAAGAAAGAAAGACAGAGAGAGAGAGAGAAAGAGAGGCTGGTGTGTGCCCTGCCGGTACAGCAGCCCCGAGGGCCTTTGTGCCAGCTCAAAGAGCCCACAATGTATCCATAGTGCCGCCCGACAATGCCAGCCCTCGCGCTTGCTCTCTCTTACTCCCTCCCGCTCTTCCTTCCCTCCTCCTCCTCCTCCTCTGCCACCTCATCCCTCTTCTTCTGTTGCTGCTGCTGCTCGCTCTCTCATTCTTCTAGTTAAGTATCAAGGTTGCTTGAAGGGTATAACCTTTTGCAAAGCCACGTCGTCGACGGGGAGAGAGCGAGCGCGGGCTTCTTACATTATTTCCCTCTCATTTGTGTGCCGGCGCGTCGGTATCAATGGACCCAGAGGGGAAGCCCCCCCCTTCACCTCCTTCTTCGCTTCTCTCCAGCATGCCCTGCTGCACCAATGTCCGTCGCTGTCTTTTTTCCTCGCTCGACCGCTCGCTCGACAGGTGGAAAGAGAGAGAGAGAGAGAGAGAGCAGCGGCCACGAGAGCACAGGTAGGATCAATGTGGCTCGGTCAAGCGGGCGGCTCTCTCTCTCGCCGGCGAGCGCGCACGCGCGTTTCTCTTTTCTTTTCGCGCGTGTTTGGATCAACTTTGTAATATGTATCATGTTTGCGGTAAGATTCAAACGTGTTTCGCCCTCCCCCCACACCCCGCCATCACCGCCGCACCCCTCATTTCTCCCCCTTTCCCTTCTCTTCTTCTTTTTTTCCTCCACGCGGTTCTCCCTGCCCAGACTTAGGACTTATTCTTGAGGCGTGTGTAAGCGCGTGCAGAGAGCTATACGAAGATTTTGCCCACGTGTGCTTGTTTTTTGCTGCGCGTCGCTTCATCGCCTTGTTTCTTCTTTTTTTCTTTTATTTTTCTTTTTCTTTATCTTCGCGAGGAGCAAGTGGAATGCTAAATTTGTTTTTCGCTATTTGTGCGTTGCGCGGTTTATCTTTTGATTCGATATACTTCACTGTGTGTTTTCAACGGAAAAGTGCATCGACAATCGTGCACGTTTATTTGTAGTCCGAATTTAGATTTTTATTTGGAGTGATTATTCGGTTTGAAAAAAAGCGCGTTAGTTTTATGAAAATGCGAATTGGAAAAATACTATACATCGTCTGAATTGAAATGAATGATATTAAAATATTATTTATCCAAACAAATTATTAATGATTTGTTACTTTTAAATAATATAAATTAACGAATTTATCAAGCGAAAATAAAACGAATGAGATTACCGCAGATTCATAAAAAAATGTGAATTAAAATCCTTATCTCGAGAAATTAATGTTTTAATCTCAAGCACCAACATAATGAGCCGAAAATATTAAAAAAAAAGGTCTTTGACGAAGAGCCACCACACACGTAGGTAAAAAAATAAAAGCGAATAACAAAACGCGAAATCCGCATACGGGCAGAAAATAATCCATGAAAACGGTAAACATTTCGCTTAGGTACAGTCACATAGTCCCCCCTACATTTCATTGGGACCCCCTGGAAGTTTATTTATCAAAAGCATCATTACGCAAATTTGCCTTTGACAGGACGGGATCACGTGAATTTAGATATGCCCGAGAGTTCGGAGGGTCTGCGAGGGAGAGAGAAAAAAAACGTGAAATGAGCGCGGGGAGAGCGAGAGAGTGTAAGCGTATATCGCGACGTGAACATAGAGAGAACGGGAGGAGGCCTGGCAAAAAAGAGGCAAGCCCGGATGATCATCGGGCCACTCGAGCTATCCTTTCCTTGTCGTACTCTGCACGTGCATACGCGTACCCACACATATGACACATACACAGCTGGCGACGGAAAAAAGAGATACACGAGTCGCGGACGCTATACTCGGCGACAGAGGAGCAGGAAAATATTCACGGGATCCGAGTAAAAGAGGGGGGGGGGAAGGCGGTGGTCCCTCTAATTAAAAAGTACACGGCATAGTGAGACGAAAAAATTTTGGCCCTTTGGTCGAATCGCACAAACAAGGCTCTGATGTTGCTGCTATACCGCTGTTGCTTCGTTGTCGTCGTAGCATGTCCCGCCACGGCAATTCAAAGCAAGCAAAGATCTACGAAGCATCAGCGTATAGGAGACCGATGGATACGCTATATGGAAAATGAAAGATGAAAAAACGCTGGAAATTGGGTTGTTGGGGATGAAGGTAGAATCGAGGTGAGAACAAAGCAAGAGAGAGACAGTGAGATTACGCTGAGCTCTCTATAGAAGAGGTGGAGTGCCCTGTATATATTTATATGAGGGTGGGCTCGGAGAGCCGATCGGGCGGGAGCCACAGAGAGATTTTGTTCTCTTGGGAGCAGTCAAAGCGAGAGCGCGCCTCGTTCGCCAAGTACAGCTCAGCTGGCCAGTGGGTTGATGCCTTTGAGAGTCGCGCTAATACACGTACACTCGACCGCCCCGGAGAAGACACTGGCCGTATACACACACGCACACACAGACGTAAAAGGGGTCGGATGGGGAGGAACAGGGAGATAGTATCTGCGCGAGTCTACTTACGATATATACGCGCGCTCTGCCGACCTTAATGCATAATCATGCCAGCTTAGTGTCGCTAGTATAGCAGGAGCGAGACGTGACGATGCCCCGACAATGGGGAGAGATATGGAACGAGGAGAGTTAGCTTTGAGAGAGCTATAGCGGGGAGGAAGGTGAAACGGAGGTGGCCCGATCGAATCGAATAATGTTATTAATCAAGTTTATTACACGGCCTGCTTTGCGCCCAGTGCAGTCGACTGTGCGATATGTGCGTGTAATATACCCACGTGCATTTGTATATATCGAGCATTAGTGGTCAGCTGCGCGTGGACGTTGGGGTGCTTCCTTGCGTGCGATATTGCGCGAGATGTAAGCTATAGGGCGAGAGCGAGAGGGGTAGATGCCTATCGGCAGTTTTCTCGCGTTATTTGCTACTTTGTAGAGCTAGGCTATACGAATGATGGCGAGGGCGGGTTACAGAGGTGTAATTAGTCGCGGAAGTCGTACGAATGTTTAACGAGATGAGTTTGTGCACCATAGCTGTGTGTGTGGGTTGGCCGTATGCTAATTGGGTCACTAATGAATTTGAAACAACTGCAATTACCTGCTGCGCTTTTGATTATCTCTCACACGGGCTCGTCATATTTCGCGCTTTCGTCTCGTGCGAACGACTTTACCAAGCGATCGTCCCCCTTTCTCTCTTCTTCTTTGGCGCTCCAATCGGCCTGGCTGGTCTTATCGATTCGAGGGTAGATTAAGTGCAGGCGCGTTGTTGTTCGGCGAAACAAAGAGTGGTAATACGGCTTTGCCGAGCGGCAAGCCCGTCCGCGGCGAAGATGTTCCCGCGTATAACCGGTTATTAACCGTACTTCACTTTTTCTTCTTTATTTTTTTCAATTAAAATTTAAAATTTTAATTGTTACAGCTACCTTCGCTTTGCTTTTCAAACCACATTTTCTCTCTTTCTTTTTTCTCTGTTCTCTCTCTCTTTCTCGTTTGTTTCTTCTTATACCATCCATTTTTTCATTTTATTTCTCCCTTGTTTTTTTTCGTATTCATAAATACATTTAAACATTTAACAAGCCGGCAAACCAAACGACCAAGACAATCGCCAACACAATCGTACTGATAACAGTCATTTCGACGTTAGAAATTCAGAGAGCAACAGCTAATTAACCGCGCACGCAACAATCTCATACGCACCCGAAAGAAACAGCAAAAACGCGCGAAACAAAAGAAGGCGAAGAAGTCAAATTAAAGAAAATAAAACCAACTCTGCCTGGAGAGGCATTAAATTACAGAGTAGCCGCACTAAGCCGGAGGGAGGGGGGGGGTGAGTGTGCTCCTAGCCTCCATCCATCCATTAGACAGATCGCCCAGGGCGCGGCAAAGAAAGCCCGGCAAGAAAATTGTCCGGATTACACAATATCGCGAACAAAATAATATCCCCGGTAGCGCTGGCGGTTGTGTCGGCCGCATCAGCGCGCGAGCGCAAAAACTGCGGGCGCACGGGGCCGATTAAAATCAAATTTCCGCCCTTTCGATTTCTCGGCGGCGGCATCGTTAATGCCGCTGCTGCTGCTCGTTACACACCGTGCAGAAGCTACATATCTTGCCACGCAGACACGGCCGCGTGCGCCTACATGTACTATGCCCATACAGACGCGCCAGAGGGGCAAAGGGGGAGCTCGCCGAAACGCAGAGAGAGAGAGAGAGAGAGAGAGAGAGAGAGCGGAGGCGCGCGAGCCGCGTGTTTTTCTTGCGGCTGGGCATGCCGCGGATTCCGGAGACATCGGATCGGCATCTGGCCCTCTCTCTCTAGCCCCTCCGCCTCTGCCACCCTTGCCTCTCCGCTTTTTCCCTCGCGGATCTGCCGACTCTTCTTAAAGTGGGCCGCGCCTTCGCCTTTGAGCTTCACCGGCCGCTCGCGCGCCCGAGCGATTTTGCCCCGCGCGCTCTTTCGCCAGGGGCTGGAGGTACACTGGGCAACGGGCGGGCCCGGGGAGGCGGAGGAGGGCTTGTAAAAAGATGCGGAAGAGCAAGGACCGAGGAGGTTGCTCGATCGATTTTCGGCTCGCTTGCGACGCTGCTCTTGTGTAAAGAAAGCTTATACACTCGCTCTGTGTCTGTCTGCGTGTCTGTACTGCCCGGACCTTTATTTATGCCGACACACAATCGAGTCTCTCTTTCTCTCTGTTGTTACATAATGTATAAATACACACGTAGCCGCAGTGTGTTATATGTATTTACGGTAGCCGGTGCGTTTTATCTTGATATGTAAGTCACGATGAAGCCTATGCCTTTTTTTCTCTCCCCCCCCCCCCCCACTTCTTCTTCGTTTTTCTCATTTATAATCGCGAGAGCGCTATCATAATCAGGATTTGCTCGGGCGATAAGCAAGAGTTACGTTTCAAATTAGATTATCTCTGAGAGAGAGAGAGAGCTGAGGTTCATTTGATTATTTTATCGGCGGCCGAATAAATCAGCCGGCTAAGTGTATACGGCTGTTCTTGCGCGCGCGCGCTCTCGTTGCACTAACATACGTTACGCGCCGCGTGTCGAGGTCGCCGGTGTAGTAGTCCACCACGGCCCCCTCCCCCCTCGGTGACCGATAATATTTTAATTATCGCTCCTTCGTTTTATTGAACTGCTCTTACTCTCATTCTCTCCTAATTGATTCGGCACGTTGTTACTGAAATAAATACGTATTATATTTACGCTGCACTACGGAGTAAGGAGAGGGAGAGGAGTGGTGGCTTTGCGCAATGGCACTTTGCACGGCCCAAATAGCGCAAACACCTCGTGAGAGAGAGAGCGAGCACACGTCCAGAATGCCTAAGCGCCACCGAATCGCTCACGGACTGTTTCGCCAAATTGATGATTCACACCGTTTATAACGCGAGAGAGAGAGAGCCAACGGTGTTACGTAAGTCGCCTCGCGCTCGCGTGCCGCGTAAACGAGCCGCGTACGATGGCCGCGTTTATATTTAGCCCTGGGAATAATCCTGGACGTATTATACGCGCCTGACACGCGACCCCATGCCTTTCAATCGCACAATGCAAACTGACTCTCTTTTTACGCCTACTCAGTGACATTGGGAGATCCTCGGTTATAGTGTCGCAGTTGTGATTAAGGAATCATAAAAAAACCCACGTCTAAAAAAAATTAGCTTCGTATCGTTTCAACTAACGTTAAACGATCTTAGATTTGTTTGAACAAAAGTGTCTCGAATCTTCGCGCGTTTGAACATGTGCGTTACGGCAATTAAAACAGGGAAAATAGATTACAGCGCGATCAAAGATAATGTTTAATCTGCAGATTTTACAGTGCAATCTCAGCGTGCGATTATTAATTCTTCATTACAACCAGTAATATAAGCTCCGGAATATTTGATGAAAATAAAAACACCCAGAAGTCGATGAATAATTCAGCTGCCTACTAGCCGTTCGCTCGAGGAAACTCAGAGCCCTCGGGGGTTGCAGTGGATTTAAACAGCCGTCGCGCGTAATAATAATAGCTGTCGATTCTCATCAAAGTACCTGATAAGCGTTCATTTTATTATCCCTCATGGGCGGAACTCGAAAAGATAACCCTCATCCCCGGGGCTTCTCGTATACGTTTCCACGCAGCAGCACATAGTTTGGTGTGCCGAGCGCGCGCTTGGCCTGTGTATGGAAAAACAAACTCGGCTAAGTAGATCCGCGCGCTTGGCCACTTGGACGGGCGCGCGCGCGCGCATCCATAGGTCTATTATTATACGGGAGCCCCGTGCGAAATTGCACGTTTTGCAGAAAAGCCCGCAATTTCATGTAAATTTATGTAGAACGAGGCGTTATTAAGATCGCAGATTACGACGAGGACGGGGGGGGGGGCGCAAAAGGGCGAGAAAGAGTGAGTGAGTGAGTGAGTGATTTTATTTTTCAGCTAAGGGTCACAGGACCCTGTGTAGCCGTGGCTACATACATCAGTTCACAGTTCTATAACGAGTTCATACAACTAAAAGACAGAGAGAGAGAGGGAACGAAGTGGGCGGAACTTGGAGAGAACGGGGCTCGAGAGAGGCGCCAAGCAGGTGGACTGAATTTCCTTGCCTCTTGCACCGGAGATTCTTGATTTTTTTAGAAAATGAAGAAACTCGAGGGTTATATTTTGCAGCGAACCTCGCGCTTCGCTACTCTGCCACCCCACGATCAATGCTGCGCCAGAAAAAAGGATCCGCAACACGAGACAGTCATCTGGGAAAGCTGCGTAAATCAACCAAGGCCAATTAAAGAAATTTGAAAATATACCGCTAGGAGTACACTGCGTAACGATCAATGAGAGAAATAAAAAAGGGACTTATTGAGGGATATGTAAGAAAGCAGATACAGGGGCCAAAAAAGGGGGGAGGAGGAGAAGCCAAGAGAAAGAGCCGCGTGCGTCATAATGGAAGTGAGCCTAGGGAGAGTTAACAGTAGTCGAGAGGTGGAGGAGCAAGGGGGGTCAGGAACACAGCAGATCTCAGGCGACGCGGGGTGTACGCTCGTGTATAATGCAGGCAAGACCACAGTAGCGCGACATAAAAATTCTCGAGTTGCAAAATTGATGCGCGCAAGTACACCATGGCCGATCGACAGCAAGATCTGCCCGTGGAATCCCCCGGAGTGCCTCGCGGGAGTCTCCTGTTTCGCCGTGGGCGCCTGGGGGGCCCGGCGCTTCTCATATTGTGTGCCCCCCGACTCTCTCTCTCTCTCTCGCGTAATTCATTTTTCACCGGACGCGGCTCAATTATTTATAAATTGCCGCTCCTTCGGGAGACTCGCAGCCCTCGCACCCTCAGCGTCCACACACCCCCGCCGCTCATTTCAAATATTCCAACTTTCTCGCTCTCTCGTCAGGCCGCGCAGTTTTTTTTCTTTCTCTCTCTAGCGTACGCATGCATATTCTTCCTTCGCGAAATAAAGCGGACGACATCGCGTGTGTTGGTGGACTTGGCTTTTACGAGCCTCTACTCCGCTAGCTCGTTTTTTGCTAGCTCGTACGTCCTACTCGCGACCAGTTGGCCAAAAGGGGGGTATGTACATATATATGTATACGTATGTGGATGTCGAAAAAGAGCTGAGCACTGCGCCCCACCTCCAGGCTGCATAGACATACACGTGTTGGCTCCCCGGTGTAGATGGGGATCTCGACACATCTCGTGAAAATCGGAGAAGAAGCGTCTCTCTCTCTTCGCCGCTGGAAAACTATATGCTCGTCGAAACTCGAGATTGTGGGAGATAACGTATCGCCGTAGTATGTCCTGTTATAAGCCTACCCTCTCCCTCGACCACCCCATTCTTATCTGATTCGTATCCGCCGGCTGCATCTGTTTTCGCTTTTTATACGCGAGGGCCAAATAGGCTTTGTGCGCGGGGCCCAGCGATCGACTGATTGCAGCCAGCTTTGTTGCCCGACTCATTTGGCCGTGATTTTTTTTTTCTCATCAAGACCAAAGAATTGGCATACGCCGATGATTTGTTTGCTGCGTAAGAGTGTAATTAATCCATTTGCGGATTAGTCTGGCCTAATGGCTCGGCGATTATACAGCATTGTGCGAGCCCCGGGTCTCCTGATTAATTTTGATGGGCTGGACATAAGCGCAAACACACTCACACACAGACGTGTATTGCTCTCGTATGGCGCGATTTTAGAAAGTTTTCATTGGCTATTAACAATCTAAATGCGTTTATTTGCAGATAAGAAAGGCACACACATTGGACCTGTCACATTACGTAATTAATGAATACAAACCTAACGGAGTCGCGGGGCGTTGAAAAAGAAAAGCCAGCCTACACGGTTCCCCGGCACAGCCGCGGCTTTATCATAAAGTAATTGAGTGTACGGAGCATTGAAAATGAAGTGGTCTCTCTCTCGCTCTTTCTCCTCGGTTTTAAAAGCAAAAGTGTGTTTCGCTTATTGGCAGTCGCGGAGGGCTTTTTACACAGAAATGAAGAGAGAGCGAGAGAGAAGGAAAGAAAAAAGAAAAGCGAACTCTTCGATACGCGCTCTTGATTTGCGCGTTTTCCTTTGATTTATGGAGCCGCCTAGGCAACACGTCGATGAACAACATTTTTCATAATGGAAACCGCTACAATTACGCCGAAGAAAAGGAATGTCCATCGCGAGATTCCACGGGTAAATCGCGGTCGAACTGAGAGAAAAACGAGTTTTTTTCTCTCTCTCCCTTAAACCGTCAAGCCTCGTCAAACTAATGAACAACTTCATTAAAATGGTGCACTTTGTTGATGCTGCATGTATACATTCGATACTGTAACCCGCGAGAAAACGAGCGTCACATCGACAACAATAAAGGTAAGCGTTTTAAAAAAATATTCGAGAAACAAAATAAACAAAACAAAAAAGATACATCGAGCGAGATGTTTGAAGTAATCCGTTTTAATTGCAGCCGCATCGTCGATTAATTTCAGGAGGGGATGGAAGTTGTTTCTCCCTTTTCGTCCGGCCGCCCCGACGCGCGACTTGACTCGCCGCGCCACCTTTTATGCACACAAAGATAACGATGATGCCACAAAGAAAGAGAGAGCAGGAGCTTCTCTCTCTTTCTTTAGCGCGACGAAAACAAACAGAGTAAAACGCGCGCAGGAGAGGCGGGAAGAAAGGGCGGGGAGGGCGAGAGAGGGATAAAAGGAAGAGTTGGGAAAGGACGAGGAGCAAACATCATTTTAATCCCCGCAGACGTCGCCGGGAGAGAAAAAGAGAGAGAGCCGATAGTCTTTCGGGCTCTAAGGGAGGGCGAAGGAAAATCGACCTGGCCCCGAGTAATCAGAGAGAATTATTCGTCCTTTGAGCTCTCCTCGCTTGGCCCAACGCCACAGCGTTACGCGCGAGGAACGTTTATACATGCTTTGGCGATTGGCCTGACGGCGCTTGGTCGGAGAAAAGCTTCCGAGGAAAATCAGCCCTGGCTCTTTCTTTGGCTTTCCACCCCTTTTCGACGTGGCAACGACGACTCAAGTTTCGCGCGCCTATTCTCGTTTAGTGAAAGTCGGGCCTGGTAATAATATGAATTAGACATCGCCAGCTCCCTACGTGGCTATTTTAAGGGTTGCGTAATCACGGGGATTTTCGAAGGAGCGACGGAGTTTTGCGAGGTTCCTTTTTTGTCATTTGAATTTGAATTGTCTTTTTTTTCAAATTTTTCAGTCTTTGTTAATAACCAATCTATTATGTGCATTAAAAGAAAGAAAAAATTTAAATGTAAGGTAATTTTATTGGGTGTAGTTCAACGCTTTCCGAATTTGATACTACTCGCGCAAAACACGAATATGTTAACAACGTCAAAGTTATATTTTAGTACAAACGATCTACCGAGCTGTTATAAGACCAATTAATCATTCGTGTTTCAACGAGTTTTTCCAGTCATGCGTGCTCCTTATAACCCAGCACTAGGGATCGCTAAGGGCTTTTAATTGTAAAAAGGGGCATCTTTCTCTCGATATACGCATATACCTGAAATAAAACAAATTCGATAATAATCGCCTCGCTCTCGCCTGGGCATGAATTTATATCGGGGAGGTTTTAAAAATTCTTTATCCCGGCAAATCAATCTCCCTCGGCAAAGCTGTTCAGCAGCGAGGCAAACCAATTATACCTCCTTTACATCCCCAATCCATCATCGGCCTATCGACGGCTCTCGCGCGCGATCCGCAGAGATATCGACATTGTCGCGAACACGTTATACCCACACGCACACACACACACACACCGTGGGAGCACACTCGTTCAAGTCTCATCTCTTTAATCCCCAGGTGGCGAAACGACAATCTATTTCACCCCCTCCCCTCCTCGTGGTACCCCAGCCCCGCCGCGATTAAAGCCCCTAAACTACTTACGCACGTAGCGCGAGCCACCCTACTTCAGCGCCCGCTCATCGGCTCCTCGTCACGTACACGCACCGGGGATCTTTTTTTTCAAAAGTCCCCCCCTTCCCTGAACCCCCTTCCCCACCGTCTACTACATAAGAGCACGGCTTGGGCGGAAAGAATGGGACCTGCGCTGCGATTGCCTCGTACTCGTCATTTCGACGCCCACGCGCGCCCGCGCGAGGCTTAGTCGTTACGGCTTTCGCGGCTTCGCTGTATTTCTTTAGCTCTTGCTGTTCCTTCTCTCTCTCTCTTCTTCTTACTTATTCTTCTTTTCTTTTGTGTCGTCGAATAATGAAATCTCGTTGAATATCTTCCAATTTTCGTTCGGGGCTTTCTTTTCACGAGGTTTTAGCGTTTCCTTGGACTGAATTTACGATGCGCGCTCTCTCGTGTGTATGGGGATTATTTAATGTCCTGGAGCTGATCATTTTTGTTTGCGAAATCATTGGCGTTGTGGGTCGTTCTTTTATGGCCGGTATTTTAGCTTGGCTATTAATGCTTTATTTATGTGATCGCTGCCATTGTGATTATTCCTTTTTCTCTTCCTCTCGTTTAATAATCAACAATTGCTTATTGTTAAACAGATTCACCGATATCTAACGGTTATTATTTTAGTAGAATTATGTAAAAGTTTTATGCATAATAAGAAAGCTAGAAACTCTTGTGATATTTCTTGCATTTAAAGACATGTTTCAATGGTCAAAACAAAAAGAAATTCAACGTAATTACAAAATTAATTTATTCTAGGAACTATTCGTATGAAATACTATTTCCGCTTTTGTCGGATTATTATTCCATAAACAAATTATACAAGTTTTAAAGTTTATCTGCAACATTGATGATTGACCAAATAAAAAGTAGGATAATAAAAAGTACATTCTAAAAACAACGTTTCACATCGAGTATCAAACAAAAAAAAAAGAGAGGAAAATTTCCCACACACTCACGACTTTTTAGTCTGCCGAGACAAAAATAAATATTTTCAAACAGCCAGTTGCTTGGCTGTTGATCAGCCCAGCAAATAAATTAGCCCCAATGCGCTTAAGATTTACGGGTGCCGGAACTAAGAAAAAGTGAAAAAGAAAATGAAACGGTCACGTTTACAAAACGCCGAAGAAAGGCAAAACAGGCGGATCCGTGTGTGTGTGTGTTGAGCTTGTCGCCTAGCCCTTGTTTTTTCAATGGCACAGGAAATACAGCAAACACACAAACCGAGAGAGTAACAGCCGTGTAGTACCCATGCAAGCCCTGTTTTTCCCTCAAATCCCCGAGGTTTCCTTCGTCAATCCGTTTTTCGCGCTTTCAATAGCAAAAACACACAGAGGCGCACAGGCGAATACGGTACTTGTCTATCCGCGTGTAGTAGCCGCAGCAGCTACATATATAAGCAGCTGGAGGCTCGGCAATAGCTCGTATCTATTTAACCGCATATGAAAAGAGAGAAAGAGAGCCGAGAGACAGGCTAGCTGCTACCGTGAAAGCCGGCCGGAGAGCGATCGGTCTTATGAAAGCCATAGAAAGTAGTAGCGCGATCGGTTTTATCTGTTCCGATTCGGAGATACGAGAGCGATGCGTGAGCTTACACGACTCGCCGCGGCCACTGACTATACTCGCACGCTCGAGATCTCTCGATTTATTTACCAATTGTGTACGCGAGAGAGCGGCCGTGTGCGTGCGTGTCTGTGTGCTCGGGGATCGGGGAGGGGGTTCGATGAGATGCTGGAGCGCCCGCTGGCTCTCGGGACACACCGTTACATCGCGTATGGGCCGCATATTTCGAGCCAGCCTCTCTCTCTCTCTCTCTCCTCGTTCTCGTTCAAGCTGTTATACCATTACCGGCGCAATCGTCGGAGATTACGATCGGGAGAAGACAAATGATGTATTGCGCGTAATAGCTTTTATCGCGCCAAATGCCTGTAATTATTTCAGGGCTCTCCTCCGTGAGCCGGTGCGCGCCCGCGCCCGTAGTGAGAACAATAAAGGCAGCGAGGAAAAAAGAACGAAAAAATCGAAACAAAATAAAGAAGAGAACAGTCGGGAGCGAGAGAGAGAGAGCTCTCGATTCGGCCGCTAATGAATCGTCTAGAAAGCACATACGACCCGCTTACACAGACAAATACAAAGGCACACGCATCTCGCCTAATTATTGTAATTACGCTCGGGTTAAGAATTAATTAATGCCCCAAATTAATTTCCAGCCGATAAATCAGAAAAGCACACGCACCGAGAGAGCGAGACAGCTCGTCGTTAATTTAGAAGCCCGCGTCGATTTCGATGCCCAGCGCGCAGGCTCACGCACACACATCAATTTTATAAACTGCCCTCCGTTTTTCACTCGCGGTCAAGCGACTTGGTTATTCGACTCCCGTTTACGTAATTTTGCGAACGCCCCGCTCTCACAGACGGACAGACACATATCCCTCCGGGGCACTTTTGCAGCGCGGCTACTTATTGACGGCTGCTAGATTAAGCCACTCCAGAGAGAACCGGAGAAAAGAGAGTTAAGACCGCTCGCACCTGTTCCTCGGCCCGAGAAAATTCTGCATTGTATTTTAATGAACGCCTTTTTCACGGCGGAGAGTATAGGCGAGTTTTGCAACGGCACTACTCGGCCTCTTGTGTACCACTCGGCTGATTTTAATATCGATTCAATAATGCTTTTCGTGCGCTAACGCAATCGAGATTTCTTTTCTCTTTTTTTTCAGGATCCCCGAGTAGGTTTACGTACTGTCACTCTCGCGCTATGGATATATTTTCTGTTGTTTTTAAACACAGCGCCTGTACTATCTGGTTTTGTTAAACGGAAAAATACAAGCGCGTCTGGAGAACAGTGTATAGTTAGGGGGGAGTTTATAATGTACTTATCAGAAATAACAAATGTCTTGACGGAGCGTAGCGATCCAAAAATAAAACTCGGCTTTCTCTATACACATGTACACATCCAAAGTGAGATAAGCGATAAACAGTACGATAGATCATCTCGAGAGCAGTAGAGCGGTCCAGATTTCCCTCTGTGACCTTCCTTCTTCTTCTTTTTTTTCCTTCTCGAAAGAAAAATAGTGCGCGTGAGAGAGCAAGAGATAGTCGATGAGACTGGCTTTCCACCGAAAACCGAGCGCATAAATTACCGTCATCGCCGGAGTTCGGGTTTCTGTTTCTCTTCTCTCTCCGAGCTCTTGGCTACAAACGTAAGAAAGTCAAAGAGCGGAAGGAGGGTCAGGAGGAGAGAGTCGTGAGAGTCTATAGACACGCGGGGTGGAATAACGAATTTGCAGGGAGAACGATGGCGCATCTCCCGCGCGCCGTGGGAAATATAAATCTCGATCGCTTTGGAGAATTGTCACCGGACACTGCCTTGGCTTGGTTAGCAGCGCACGGATGGCTTACAATAGCCGCGCAAATATAGCAACCACGTCGATATTACGACGGATTCGCAGGTACGCGCAATGGGTTTGTCTTTCTTTCATTACAGGATCCTGATTCTACGCAGTTGGGCCGGAGGAGACTGTCCAGCTGATCCGACTGTTAGTCTACACTACTTGACTACCAGATTCAGGGCCCAAGCCAAGTATATATATAGAGAGAGCTGCGTACGGCAGGAAGAAGGAGAGTGGAGGGAGAACCAGTCGCGCTGTACGCTCACTGTATTTGTATACGCGCGCTGTAGGCCGCCGCGGCGGCTTGTACCGGCCGGACACGGGACCGCGCGGCGATTAGATAAAAGCCGAGGTAAACAGTGCGAGATCCGCAAGATCGTTTGACGTTTTTTATCCCCCCCCGGCGCACCTCCCCGTACTCTCTACCTTTCTTGCCAATGGCTCTCTCGCGAGAGAGAGAGAGAGAGAGATATTGTTGTTGCAAGGATAAGTGGGCAGCTTAATGTTTGCTCACTCCAGGAAATTGCCTTTTTTCTGGACTATCGACGCTGCTGCAGCTCCTTTTCTCTCTACCCTAGACTTGTCTTGCCATTAAATTTTATGAAACAATCGAAGGAAATCTTGCGAGAATTTTGATACCGGATAATTATTATTTCGTTGCGAATATACACCATAGGACAATTTGTTGCGGCTGATAAAGTCTGTTGTAGTTTTATTTGGCTCTACAATAGACTGCGTCTTGGATGATTTAATTCGGAATTATCGTAACGGTGGGCATGTGTTTTTCTGCAACTACTTGTTACACTGTAATCTTGTGAAATCTAGAACGAATAATTTAATACGCGATCGAGGATTCGGAGTATAAAAAATCCGATTGAGCAAACAATTTGCAAGCAGATAAAGATTCGTTCGAGAAGCGAAACCCGTTCCCAGGAGAAACTCGCGGGCAAGCGCATCGCAAGTTCGCAGACACACACACACACACAGTTATACAGTCGGCTGATTAAAGAGTCAAAGTTCAAAGCCGCACTGGTCCGAAAGGGCTAAGGGGGGGGGGAGAAAAGGATAGAGTCGAGCGCGCGAAAGCCGTGACAGGCTAGCAGCTCTCGCGAGAGGTAGAAAGAGAGAGGTGGGGGAGGAAGAAGGAGAGATCGGGCGATCTCGGCCAGTCGGCTGGGCCTCATTGTTAACGTCACTTTGCCTCGTTATAAGGCCTCGCCGAGCGTCAAAGGCCGCGGACGGCGCGAGCGGGGGGGCTTAAAGGGAGGGAAACGGGGGAAAGGAGCCGCGCGCGGGCGGCCGAGATGCAAAGGCCAGCGCGGCCAATAAATCTAAATAGTATCGGACGGCAGGGCCGCGCGGCTGTCGGCCGATGCGCGCCCACCTACGTACACGTCTATAGGGCTATACACGTCCGTCTCGTGCGCTGATCTCTCTGCAGCAGCGGGAGGCTCTGCTTGTGCGCCTGCTCTCTGCGCCGCGCACCGCGAACCGTCAGTCGCGTAGCAGCCCAGGGGGCGCGAGAGCAATACAGGGATATCGTGGATGCAGCGAGGGAGGCTGATGCTTCTTCTTTTGCTTCACTTACCGGGCTCGAATCTCCTTCCAGCAGATCGGTTCTACGGCCGGAACGACCCCATTCACCGGCGGACAATTACGCCAAACATCGGGAGGAAGCACAGCGGCACTTGCAGCGTCCTGAAATCCAACGAAAAGAGTTGTCGTTATTAACGCTGCTCTACATAGGCGTGGATAGAGGATTTTGATAAATTCATTAACATATCGTAATATTACGCTTAATAATGTCATTTTTTAAAAAGCACACGTCTATTTGATGAACGGTAATTTTAAGCTTTCTAATCATGTATTTAGGTCTTCCCGTACGTTTCAGATGTAGTTCTGTGCGTCGGCCAAAATTAAACGTCGCATTTAAAACTAGTTTCAAGCCGTCACTCTATTAACTGCATCACGATTTATTGCATGAAGCTGAAGTTACCCGCTGGAGCTACCCGCTGCATACTTAAAATTCTCCTAAATACGACCCAATCTTATTTTTTAGGATGATGTGAGGCCTGTTAAAGCCCATTTTCTT
>JAPYYQ010001226.1:0-37525 GCA_030522585.1 Anagyrus pseudococci
ACTCATTTTATTATTTTATTTCAGTAGATGATGTTGCTAGGATGTAATATAATTTTTTTTAGTCTGGGAAAATGTTTCAAAACTTATTTATTGATAAATGTTTAAAGCATTTAACTATCGGGACATCATTTCACGATTGGGCCGTTCACCTTATACACTTTGCTTTTGATTTTGCCGATAAACCCCGTTGGATTGACTCTTTCTTTATTTTTGGTCGACGCTTACGTGGCAAGTGCCTGGCGCAGGGAGAGGAGGTGTGGTCCCTTGCGCTCGTGGCTCTGACTTGTAGATGCGAGTGCAGTGACGGTGCACGATGGGGATAGATCGGCTGCTATGCTAGCCGGCCTCATCTACGATCCTCTGTCCGAGCCTCTTGTAGTAGCGAAGGGCTCGTGCCCATGAGCTTGTTCTATTTACAATTTTTTTAGACACGAAGAAAAATTCTTTCAAATTTAGGTAACGCAATTGAGAAAAAAAATATTTTTTTGTAGGGTCACGGTTTCTTCTTTATGGTTTAAATTATAACTTTATGATAAATTAGTTGATATAAAGAATGGAACATGGTATTTTGTGCCGAGAAAAGTACTTATGCTAAGATTAAATTTTTAGGTGTAATAAATACATATATTTAGAAATAAAAAAAAAACAATTTTTGTTTTTGAATTATTTTTTAAAAATTGTTTAAACTTACTATTAATTAAAAAAAAATATATGTATAAAAAAATAAGCCAGTCAAACCAATAATCATTAATATGCTATAATTTCCATAAAATTTAAATATTTGTTTTGAATCTTATTAATGACGGATTGCCGATAGTTTTCTTCATGCCCAAAATAAGTTCTTAGGCTTTTTAAATTTTTTTTTCTCGAATCTTTGTTTTCTTCCCTCCCCACTTCACTACACTTGCAATATTTTTTCTACTGCAAACATTCCGGACTTTATTTTTTTGTCGTTGGTGACTTCATCGCCAATACGTGGGATGGTTAATCTTATTATAATTTCCAAGTATGTCATTAGCCGAGGAGATGTTATCTTGTAGATAAAGGTAAATTCTTATAAAACATTCAATGGATATAGTTAACTGAAAGATAACATGAATTTCTTACAATAAATTGATATTGGTGATTTTTAATACAAAGCAAGTACAGCACTTGACAGATTACTAGAAGCTTATTTCCAAATTTGAAATTTAGTCATCGCTTGATTTAGGTATAAAGATGAAAAATTCTGGTTTTTTGTCGACATTGAAAAGCTTACGTTGAATAAGTAGTAGAGGATAGGTAAAAAGTGGTTTAAATGGATAAGCGTGATATGTTGCCGAGAAGAATAGAAAGTAAAAAAAAACTTCTCCTTCGCAGATCTCGGACATTGTGGTCGGGCAGGAGTCGCACGTTACCGCCAAAGAGGCATTGCTACGATGGGCGCGCAGATCAACAGCCCGCTACCCTGGCGTTCGTGTTTCTGACTTTACATCGTCTTGGCGCGATGGCATGGCCTTCAGCGCCCTCGTACACAGAAACAGGCCCGATCTTCTTGATTGGCGCAGTGCCCGTACTTGGCAGCCGCGGGAGAGGCTCGAGAGGGTTTTCCATGTCGCCGAGCGTGAATATGGCGTCACCAGGCTGCTCGATCCCGAAGGTAAACTTTCTTCACTTTATTCTTTGGCGCTATTCAAATTACTCGCGGTTCGCGATACCTATGAATTTTTTAAGTAAAACAACATTTTACTAACGCTACTTCAATATATCCTTGGACAATTATATTCTTTTAATTTTATTATCAAAATGGGAAAAAAGAAAGCATGCCAGGGAAAATAGAATTTTCAATATAGGCAATGCAAAGTTTTGCCGTTAAATAATAATCGCTGGCCTTTTTCACTTGACAAACTGTCTGCTTATCTTTTTCGCAGAATTATAGACTATTATTAAATGAGCTAATAGTTATTTGTGCTATACAAGAGCAAAAAAAAAATGATTCACTATGGGTGTGTCTTATCATTGAAAGAGATACTAAGATTACTAGATTGGAGAGAAAACATTTATTTTCATTCATAACCTGATCGACAATTGCTCAATCATATTTTACTGCAGCTTTGAAATGGAGAAAGAATTCTGCAATCTTACGCGACAATAACATTTTATTGAAAATTACTAAATCAAAGTTTACTTGATGGTAAATCGGTGTCTATACTGTTTTACTTCCACTGTAATTTTTAATATTTCAATTTATAACATTCGCGCAGTTTAGCATTTTTTATATTTTTCCAATTTTCCTTATACACTCGCGGTCGGTTTAGCGTTGCAGACATGCTATTCAGCGTAAATAGGCTAATCCGAAAGTCATGTCAGAAAAGTATTTCACACAAGGTGGAATTTCGTAAAAGAAAAACAAACAAAAGTCGTTTGTTCTGCCGTGGTCGTCCGGGAGATAACAGAAAAAAACCTTAGAAACGATGTGGCAGAGCGTTGGCGGGAAATGTACAACTAACGAATGTGGATACGTGGGTGTGTGTAGACGGTACGGAAGCGATCGCTGGGAGATGGACAGCGGCCAAGGTAAAAGGTAAAATCTATTCGAGATATGAGGAGGAAGTCAGGCTACTATGCCCATCAGTATAGCATACTTTGGAAGGTTTTTTTTCCAAGTGCATCGTTTATCATGTGGTCTGGTGAAATATTTCCATTGGCCATATTTTGCTTCTTGCTCCATTTAAATTTCATTTTCTAACGTAAGCTTACCGATTAAGCCTTGTCTTTCCAACAAGCTTAATCAGTTAAGATCACTTGTTTGAAAATAAATGATTCAATGAGAACACATTAATTTCATCTTTTAATTGTTTAATTCGTCAAATAAAACTGTTGACTGTTGTAACGCTGAGGGCACACGTTAATCTGTCGGTTGCTAAACTGTCGCGCACTAGCCAAACGACGATGCGCGTTAAAGATATGCTCAATGCTCTTATCTGATGTAAGTTTATGTGTGCGCAAGCTTTCTTCTCCATCCTCGTTCACCTGCCCTTGTTTTCGACGCTCGTTGGCTTTCTAGCTTTCTTTTTGCTTGATTTATCTCACCTTGGGCGCCTTTGAATTTCCTTTTATGTATACAGTATACTCGCTCTTATACGTTTCGAATTTTTCAAAGACCTTTTCTTCTCGTGCGCCTCAAGTTTTTTTCTCTTTTATTAGATCCACACAAGGAATTCATTTAGTCTTTATGAGACAATGTACGAATGGAGTTTTTTTTCTATTCCAATGATGTTTCAAAGAAGCGTTACGCATAAGGCGATCAAAATTTTGATAAAAGTATGACAAGAGTTGGGAAAACAGTTTGAAAATTGGCCTGATAAGATTTAACGGTTTATGTAACAATGGAACGTCTGGCACTTGAACGAAATGTTTAACATGCAATAACGACTAGAAGAAATAATGGTAGAACGTAGGTGTAGTTTTGTGAAAATTTTGACTCTTAAACTTTATAGCAAAGAAAAGTCACCCTCTGCTGAAAATAAAAGTTATAAGTCCGTTTTGGTTCTATTCTTAACGATTCAATGATGAGTGGGCTAGACAATCCCGGTGCAGGTGGCATGCTAGAAGGAGGTTGTTGTTGTTGTTGTTGTTGTTGTTGTTGTTGTTGTTGTTGTTGGGGGGGGGGGCGGGCATAGTAACAAAGTAAGGCGAAGGTGGTGGCATTATGTCAACGCTCGAGGCGCTTGCAGACGTCGACACGCCGGAGCCGGACGAAAAGTCCCTGATCACGTACATCTCGTCGCTGTACGACGTGTTCCCGGAGCCGCCGGCGATCCACCCGCTGTACGACGCGGAGGCCCAGCGCCGGCTGGGCGAGTACCGGGAGCTCGCGAGCAGCCTGCAGCTCTGGATGCGGGAGAAGATGTCGCTGGTGCAGGACCGCTACTTCCCGCCGACGCTCATCGAGATGAAGAAGCTCGCGGCGGACAGCGGCAAGTTCAAGAACGAGGAGGTGCCGAGCCGCTACCGGGACAAGCAGCGGCTCCTCCACATCTACCGCGAGCTCCAGAAGTACTCGGAGGCGGTCGAGGAGAGCGAGATCGAGCCGGAGCTCCAGCTGGAGAAGCTCGAGAAGGCCTGGGCCCGGCTGATGATGCTGCAGCAGGAGCGCGAGCAGGCGATCGCCGAGGAGATCAAGCGGCTCGAGCGGCTCCAGCGGCTCGCCGAGAAGGTCCACCGGGAGATGAAGAGCTGCGAGGCGAGGCTGGAGGAGCTCGAGCGCCGGGTCGAGGAGGAGGGCCGCCGGCTCGAGCGGCTCCACCCCCTCGAGGCGAAGCACGCGGTCGACCTGCTCGAGCAGGACATCCGGGCGGCCGAGCTCCAGATCCAGAGCATCTTCGCGGACGTGCACAGCCTGACGGAGAGCCGCTACGGGCAGGCCCCGGAGCTCCACAAGCGCGTCCAGAAGCTCCACCAGCGCTGGGTCGGGCTGCGCTCGCTCCTCCACAAGCGGCTCCTCCAGCCGCTCTCGGCGGTCTCCTTCCCCGTCGAGGAGCGCGTCGTGACCAAGCACCGGACGACCGTCCACGAGACCCGGCTCGTCGACACGAACCCCTACTTCCGCCAGCTCCACGACTGCATCGACTGGTGCAAGGAGCGGCTCAAGCGGCTCGCCGAGGCCGAGTACGGCTCGGACCTCCCGGGCGTCCAGCTCGAGCTCGAGGCCCAGCAGCGCGAGCACAAGCTCCTCGAGCAGTTCAGGCCGAGGCTCGACAAGTGCCTCCAGGCCAAGGCCAACTTCCACGGGGACGAGCTCGCCCTCTACTCCCAGCACCTCGGCCAGCTCCACAAGATCTACTCGGACCTGCTGGCCCTCTCGAGCAAGCGCACCGCCGACCTCGACACCCTCCAGGACTTTCTCCAGTCGGCCACCGGCGAGCTCGTCTGGCTCAACGCCAAGGAGGAGATCGAGCTCGCCAGGGACTGGAGCGATCGCAATTTGAACGTCCGCAGCCTTGAACAGTATTACGAAGTGAGTAGCCTCACCCCCATCCTGCCACTCTCTCCTCTCCTCGGGCGACTCGTGCTCTACTCTTTCAACCGACAAATCAGGCTCCCTTTCATCTACTACACACTATTCACTGTCAACCCACCATTTTTTCACACTGACATTCATTCAACTTTTTAATCTTTTCTCAGCAAACTTACGGCTCTGGTGTCGAGGTAATTTTTCTTCTGCATTAATCTACACGTATCGCATGTCATTATCATCATTAGAATTATTATTATTATTAATCTTAAAGCCATGTTTAAATTTCTGTCTGTCTGTCTGTCTGTCTGTCTGTCTGTCTGTCTGTCTGTCTATGCGTGTATGTGTAAGCATGTAATCCAGTTTATTGGTAAAGCATATATAAATTGTAACATGTCTGAATTGAATTTTGTTTGTCCGCACGAAAACAGTCCCTGATGAGCGATCTGGAAAAACGGGAGATTCAATTTTCGGCTGTACAAGATCGCGGCGAAGGCTTGGTTCTCCAGCACCATCCAGCTGCCAAGACGATTGAAGCTTACATGTCGGCGATGCAAAGCCAGTGGGCGTGGCTGCTGCAATTGACACTTTGCCTAGAAGTGCATCTGAAGAACGCGATGCAGAGCCAGCAGTTCTTCAAGGATGTCCAACAGGCCGAACAATGGATTGCCGCCGAAGACGAGGAATTGAATGGTACCTACTCCCAGTCGGAATTTAATCTCGACGAGGGTGAACGCCTGCTGAAGGGCATGCAAGAACTGCGAGAAAAGCTCAACAATTACGGCGACCACGTGCACAAGCTGGTTGAACAAGCCAAAGATATTGTACCGATGAAACAGCGTAGGCAGCCGGTCACGCGGCCTTTACAAGTAACATGTATCTGCGCCTACAAGCAGGTTAACGTATGTATTAACATCTACATAACGTTCTTTTCTCTTGCTTCACTGGAATTTTTTACTTAAATTTTTGGCAATTCTTAGATGTCCATTAACAAGAATGAACAGTGCACTTTGTACGACAATACTGGAAGAGTGAAATGGAGGGTGAAAAATTCCCAAGGAGTCGAGTCGCCTGTGCCAGCCGTATGTTTCACGCTACATCCACCTGACAAAGAAGCGATCGACGCTGCTGAAAAGCTCAGGCGGCAATACGAAAGGAGCGTCGCTCTCTGGCAGCGCAAGCAGCTGAGATTGAGGCAAAACATGATTTTCGCTACGATCAAGGTATCAAACTCTCTCAAATGACCGTATCCTAAAACAAACAGTTGTTCTGTACGAATGTATATTTATTGCTATTGAACTTCGTCAACAGGTGGTAAAAGACTGGAGCCTTCAACAGTTCTTGGACATGGGTCAAGAACAGCGCACTGCCATTAGGAAAGCATTGAACGAAGACGCAGACAAGCTGTTGGCCGAGGGCGACCCGTCAGACCCGCAGTTGCGGCGATTGCGTCGCGAGATGGTCGAAGTCAACCGATTGTTCGACGATTTCGAAAAACGAGCCCGAGCCGAGGAGGAGTCACGACACGTCGGACGAATCTTTAACGATCAGGCATCGGCACTCCAGCAGGCACTGGACGAGGCCGAACGGACGTTGAACACTCGCATAGCAGCGCCGCTATCTCGAGATCTCGATAGCCTCGCGCACCTCGTGCTCGAGCACAAGGACTACGAGCAAAGCTTGCAGAGACTTGCGCCGAGCGTCGAGCAGCTGCAGCAAACCTTCCGCGGTATTACTCTCAAGACTCCCCAAATGAAAAACAAACTCGACGCCATCACAAACAAGTGGAACAACATCTGGAATACCAGTAATTTGTACATAGAACGACTCAAGAGCCTCGAGATTGTACTAAACAGCCTCGAGGAGAATACAAACGCCATATCCGAATTCGAGGTTAAGCTTGCCTCGTTCGGCGAGCTACCCTCCGATATTGGATGCCTCCAGAATGTTCTTGAGGACCTGATGGTACTACAAAACGCCATTTCCCAGCAACAGATACTTATTGACCAGCTGAACGACGATGCGCTTAACGCCAGGCGTCTTGTCGAGAAGTCTAGGCCTAATCACCGTGGCTCTC
Source organism: Anagyrus pseudococci (assembly GCA_030522585.1). Classification (NCBI taxonomy): domain Eukaryota; kingdom Metazoa; phylum Arthropoda; class Insecta; order Hymenoptera; family Encyrtidae; genus Anagyrus; species Anagyrus pseudococci. The sequence goes on from JAPYYQ010001226.1 coordinate 7,074, forward strand.
ACAGTGATATGGACAGGCTCGATCTTGAAATTAATAGGCTCAATGCAAGGTGGACAAATATTTGTAAACAATTGGTGGATAGACTTCGCAGTGCTGAAGCAGCTTATGGACTTGCTCAACAATACGAGACTTCCTTCCAGAACGAAGTTGACTTTGTCGATGACAGTTATATGAGACTAGAAAACTTGGCTCCTCAAGATCTAGAAGCCTCAAAGGTTTTTATTGTCAACTTGAAAAAAATTGATTTTTTTAACGGTTTTAATTTGAATTTAAACATATTCTTTTTTCATTTTCATTTTTAGAGCTTATTAATTAAAGTCTCGGAGCGCGCACCTGTCATTGAAGCTGTCAACTTGACCGGAGGCCGACTCATACGCGAAGGAAAGGTAATGTTACTTGTACAGACTATAATTTTCCTAATGAAGTATGTGACATCTTCAGAAACTGCGTGTGTATGACAAACTTGTGAGAATGTGATAGATTTCTAGCGATAAGCGTAAGAAAAATAACTCGTGCATTATTCTCTACGACATGTATATTGTGTAGCATGACTCAAACATTTTTAGCTGGTTGAAAAAACCCTTTTCTAGTGAAGCATTGATCGAATTTTGTTTTGTTTTTTCATACGTTCCAACATTTAAATTAAATTATTTATGTATTTTATCTTTAACGAAATTGCAGTATCATTTTATTAAAATATTTATTTATCTATAATTTAATGTTTTAATGTAAATATAGCTTAATTATTTTCGACAGTACGCAAAACTGCATAAATTGTGTTAGTTTCAAATCAAACCCATTAGTATAAAATTACAACAAATCTAAATCTATAATGGCTTAGTAATCAATCGTAAATTTTAATCTAGCCATGTTAATTTAGTTGTTATTTCAACTGAAATGTTTTAGAAAATTAATAGTTTTCCACAAGACGATATTTTATTAATAATTGATAGACTAGTATCTCAATTAATAAGTGAGGCATATTATAGAAATAAAGTTTGAGGCATTTTAATTATCACAACTATAATAATATGTTGCTTTGCGACGTGTTTTTTAAAACTATGAATTAAACTCGTGAAATTAAAATGCCCTCAATTTGTGTGTTTTCAATGTATCTTAGGTCCAAAAAAAATTTAACTTTTCGTAAATTTGTCATTTTTTAAGTTGAATTAATCCAATACGTTTAATTGGATTAATATGACAAATTTTTAAAGAGGCTTTTAAGAAACTGTTAAAAGTAGTCTTTGGTACTAGAATTTTTATTGCAATTTTTAATACTACCATTCATATTATATTTAACTATTTTCATCTATTCTCCCCAATAAACACACATTTCTAATGTCCATTTCAAAAACTTTATAAATGTTTTCTGCTCTTGATTAGTTTTTGTTGGGCCTTAAACTGTGTATTTTCTGGGTCATTACATTGTAAAAACCAAAGTTGTAATTCTAATTTAGGGAATCTCACCAAACTCATGTAACTCAATGTGGTGTGGTCACATAAAAATCGGTTTAGCTGCTATTCTAGCTGAAAATCGGAAAATATTTGAACTGTTAGAGTAGCGTTAAGTTTGTTCATTAGCCTTGCGCGTAAGAGAAAGGAAGAAATTGGCTAACTCGTAATAAAATAATCAGTCGGTCATACAGCTTTGTAAATGCCACATTTTTTGAAATAAATGCAAGTGAAGAATTTAGAGCGGCAGGCTTGAAAGTAACTGTACGAATTTCATCCCGAACCGCGAATTTAGTTGTAAAAACTGGACCACAATGAGTTATGAAAAAAGTAGGTTGAAATGTGTGACTTGTAAAAAAAAACTGACGAAAACCCTATAGATTTACGGACAGAACTTGCGAGTGTTCAAAGAACAATTGGAAGAGCTCTGTCCATCGCTCGACGCGTCTGTTAAGAGGCCGCGACGAGACAGTACACTGTCGGTTGACAATATTGCCAGAAATCTTGACAATCTTAACAAGAAATACACGAGCCTAGTCGCACTTCTTCAAGAACAATCCAAACAACTTACTGCCGTCCACCCCGATGATTTGAGCCTCCAGGTGAGTTTCTGACGCTTATTCCTCTCCGTTCACGCTTCTTCGTTGTATCCAATGCAATCCCAACAAATCTCGACACACCATCCACTGTCACAGCTGTTTGGACTTTTATCATTTTCCTTTGCTAATTGTTGTTTTATACTCGGAATCGGTTGAATTTCACTGATTCTCATTGATACTTTATGTATTAATATCGAACAAATTTTCAATAATACACATACTGAACCTAGATTTACTTGAATCGAGATTCTTAGAGTCCGAGGGACTGCTTCTAAGGACATAATGCAACATTTTATCAAATTTATATTTATTAAACTTGCTGTTTTATCCTACTGCCCATTGGGCCTACCAACATAGAGCTTGGTTTGATTAAATCAATCTTACTCGGTCACAAAGCGATGAATTGGTGAACGTTTAAGTTAAAATCGGTTATTTATTTCAATAAACTTTATTAACTTGAGCATTTGTATTTGCAAAAAGTAATCTGTAAATATCCTTCAACACACCGCGTTACTATATCCATTTGAATGTCAAGTGAAAGACTCAATTATTCATGCTCTCGTTTTTAACAGCTCCTTTTTCCTTAAGAATTATGCGACCTACTCGAATTATTTAGTAATACAATTAGCCAAGTTTAAACAATTCTTTCTGTTCGTTTTACCCTTCAAGTTTTGTCTAAAATTCCTAATTACCTTTCTTTTGTCATACATGTAAATTAGACCACAAGTTTCATAAGCCGTAAACGATAGTCTCGTAGTACCCAAATTCATCATTGCAAAAGTAAATGTGCTGTTTTGTTAAAAAACAAACGAACAAACAAAGAAAGAAGGTAGAGAGCATATTTTGCTGGTTTGTAATGTGTCGCGAGTGTTTCAGCGGGTTCTGGAACATCGGCCGCTCCGTACTTTCCGTACAGAGTTCAGCATCTGCGAAGATTTGTCCGGGGAAGAGCAGAGCGACTCTGCAATTTCGCGTTACTCTCAGTCGCAGTGAGTAATGCCCCATTATTAAATGACCAGCCAAGATTTTCCGCCTTTTTAATTCAAACGCATTGTCTCTGCATGATCATACAAAGTTAGACAAGTGCATATATGCACATGTGTACATACGTGTATGTTTAACTGTGCAACCAACACATTATTATTATTATTATTATTATTATTATTATTATTATTATTATTATTTTTTTTTTTTTTTTTTTTTTTTTTTTGAGACGTTTGCCTTAAAGTCACCAGCAAGGGTCCCAGACATACCTACTTTAGCTTTTCGACGAAAATATTAATCAAAAGGTGTTTATTAATCGAATTTGTTAAAACTGTTTCGAATTCACTGCCGATGCTGTTGTTGTTTAGCTTGTTTGTTTTAATGCCATTTTCTTTTTGATCAGATTAATAAAGAAACCAAATATTTCCGTAAATGAACTCGATAGTGCTTTTACTTATAATATTAGTAATAATATGACAACCGCATTATCTCATTCTTTATTGTCAGGCTTTCCGTTGCTCTAAGCCTACCATTGAAACTTGAATGTTTGTCAAATATATAATATTTTACAAACACGTCTGAAGCTGTGCAAAAATATTCCACGATTTTATAAAATTAGTCGTTTTTTACGCCTATTTTAAAAGTTATTGTCGGTATACCTGCTCTAAATGATTTACGAGCAATGTAAACTTTCTTAAACTAATAATCACCCTTGTTGTTTAAACATGTGTGTGAGTATATGTATACTAACATATTATTTACAAAGAAATCTAGTTATTTTGTTGTTATTCTTGTTCTTTCTAACTTATAAAACATTGGTTTTGTAAAAAAGTTTTGGAATTCTTTTTGTTACATTGAAATTATTTTCTGTAAAAAATTCTTTTAAAAAGTTTTTATTTTCAAATAATTTCTTAAAGTTTTATTTTTGGTTACTATTTAAATTGTTTATGCAATCCGTGCCCAAAAAATACCATGCATCTCTCAACTCTTTATACACTTGCTCGCAGCTTAGTTATTTGAATTTTTCCGTTTTCTTTGTTTTTATTAATAACGATGTAACCGATCGACTACAAAATTTGTTTAATTAATTTTTGTGAGATTTTTGTAGCTTCTTGTAAGTTTCTTGCTTTTAAAATATGTACTCTGAATTAATGTTTGTTATGTTTGTTAGAAACGAGAACTTTTTTAGATTTTATTTTCAAAGCTAGATATATTGTTAAAAAAACATCATTCTATTTTTAGAACTTTTAAATTAATATATACCGACGTAAAATTATTGCCGTACCCTAGTATAGAAATTTTACTCATTGATACACTATATTTGGCTGCAATATAAAAATTGAATTATTTTAAAATGAAAAAGGTAATACCATAGCGACAAACAGCATTTAAACGAGTACAATTCTTACTAGGATATTAAGAAAAGATACCAAAGGCTGATTTAATTTTTAAGTTTTTCACAGATTTTGAGTTGATAAAATCATCTAGACACGTTGACATAGGTATTATTATGTTTTGCAATTGTTGGTGTACTTGCTTTGTCGTTATTTTTGTTTGTTTTGTTTTTAAAAATCCGATTGGCATTTTTAAAAATATTATCCTTGTGGCTTGTTGCGTGAATCGTACGCTATGATACCGTAGCCTGTACAGCAAGTCCCAGTAGGAAAATCCTCATCGTTAGAATCGTTTTATTTTGAAGCATTTAATTGTTGCATGTAGAAAATGGTCACGCCTAGCTCGTCGTTATTATCGTTTTTGCTGTTGCTGCTCACGTGTGTTTGTGCTCGCCTATTGTTGTCCATGATAAATATTCTTTTAATAATTCGCATATAGAGTAGAAAAAGTAAAGCCCAAAAACAGAAAAAAGAAAAAAAGAAGAAAAATAAACGGGTAAAGTAGAGGTGGAGAAAGAAAGCAAATGACGTGTCTGATGTTTGTGTTGAAAAGCGAGCAAGATGGTGCTTCCGGCGTATCCCGAGTGCAGGAGGCTAAAGGCAGTTTGCCCGGGAGTCAGGAGGAAAAGGCCTCGATTAAGGCCAAAGACGTTGCGATCGCTTACGATTACGCCGCTGGCAAAGAGGCCTTGACGGGCAGCGAAGTTTTAGTCGGCGAATCCCAGGAAATACTTGGGCTTGATACGGCTAGGGTAACGAGCTCGGGCAAGTGTCAAGGGAGCCAGGCGAGCGAAGAGAAAATTGATCGTGGCGAAAGTCCGACGATCGAGCGACAACTGGCTGCTGCTGCTCAGTCCGCAGCTCCTCAGCCCTTGCTATTATTTGAGACTTGTGCTTACAAAGCTTCCGACGCGAGCGCCGAGTGCGATGTTAAGGTAACGTCTCAATGTTCCACCTCTGACAGGGGCAAAGTTTCAATTTCCGTCAACTGTTGTCGATGCGATAAATCTCCATCTATCCCGTTATCTACGCAATTAGTAACAGCTTATCGAGACTATGATGCGTTGGAACGGTCAAGCTGAGCAACGTCGAATGCTGAAAAATAAAAAGCTGCTTGCGCGGAAGAGCGAGAGGATGATAAAAACTCTAGCACTGATTTCCAGATGTAAAAGTGTGGGCTGTCCGTTGCTTCGAGGAAACTAGTTTTACTTACTCGATAGTTATTAACGCGGAACCGGTCCAACCCATTACGGAGCAATATTGAAATGCTCGAAAACCTTACGTGCCTCATTAAAAATAATCTTTTTTTGCTTTTCTCAAGTAAAATCACAATTTTTCCATGCTCACGTAAAAATTGTAACAAAAACAAAAAACAAAAAAAAACCAATGGTATTCATGATTTTGCTATTACTAATTATCAATTCTACAAATGTAATATACTTTTGAGTAAATGCATTGCAGCATTAACTGTACGTATGGTCCTTAACGAAAGCCTTTTATCCTTGTAATTGGCTTTAAGGCCACAGCGTCGGCTTATCAAGGCTCAAATTCGATTGATTCGATCGATGTTCGATCGCTTATCAATCTCACATTGCTGTTGAATTAACAACATCCTCAAATTACTAATCACTAGGTTATATTTATCGCATCAGCAACTTTAGTATATATATACACATGTTCAATGCACGTTTCATCGTATGCCTACGGCAGATTCATTAATTCGCTTATATATACATATTTGTAAGACTTTTTTTAGTTAAAGCTTGCCTCCATTTCTTTTGTCATCGACAAGATAACAAGTTTTTGTCCTTAGCAAAACTTCAGTTTTGCTGCCGCTAAAATTTTTTTTATTTTAATTATTGTAATAAATTTATTGCGACGTAATACATTTGTAATTCAGGTTATTTTTCATTTTTATTCTTTCTTTTTTTTACAGAGCACTACTGTATCAATCTTGTTGATTTTATTTGTTTGCAAAAGCCCACTCTTATTCCACGTCTCCTTTCAAATTGATTGTTCAATTTATTCGATGCTACAAAGCAATAGATGATAAATGATGAAGTAAACCACAGTAGTTTACCGTTTGCAAATGAATATCATTAACGTTGATAAGTCGGCAATATTTCACAAGTTATTTTTACAATATTTCTTTCTAGTTATTATAGACACATTGTGTGCTTGTTTTTGCATGTATGAGATGTGCAGTTAATAATGTACATTGTTTCATTTTCTTATTTCATTAAAAATTACTCGTTTTATTTCGTTGCCGTTTGGCCCGTTGGTAAGACGGGCCAAGGTGCTTTGCTAAAAAGCTTCAGCGTCGTTTTAACACAATGATTAAATTGTAGCAAGCAACGATAGAAAAGTACAAGCTATGCGACGAGACGCTGAGCAAACTTTTGGAATGGATCGCCGACGTCGAGGACAAACTGGCCCATCAAGACGTTGTCAACGAAGACGTCGAGGAGCTTCGAAATCAGATCAACAGTCTAAAGGTGAGAACATTCACGCGCCGGCGATGAGCCCTTATACGTAACTCTCCACTCGTTGGCAATAAAAATTGTGTGAAATAAACGTTGCAGCAAGTGAAAAACGACATCGAGGCCCACAGCCGTCCAGTATCAACTTGCCTCGACCAAATCAGACAGGTCGTCCTCACTGCCACCGACGTCCTCTCGAGCGACGAAGTCTCGAGCTTGGAGAAGAATGGCCGCCTGCTCAAGACTCGCTTCGACAGAGCCCTAGACTGCTCGGACAAGCTCCTCCGAAGGCTCATGACTGCCCGGGACGAGCTCGACAAGTTCAAGTAAGCATCCTACTCGAGAGCTCCGTCTCTGGCCTTACAGCTCTCACCTTTCCTCCCCTGCTCGCCAGCAACACTCCCCGGCGTTTTGCTTTGCAGAAAAGAGACGTCCTCGTTCTCGAGCTGGCTCGACAAGTCCTACCGCACCCTCGAGGAGAAGGAGCGGCTGCTGAGCCAGCTGAGCTCCCTGACCAACTTGACGAGCAACAGCGAGGCCAGCCGCGACTTCATAAGCGACGTGATAGCCCACCAGGCGGACCTCCGCTTCATCACCATGGCCGCCCAGAAGTTCGTCGACGAGAGCAAAGAGTACCTGCAGCTGCTCAACGAGCTGCGCACGAGCCTGCCCCAGCGGCTCTCGCACAAGGAGCCGATCTCGAGCCAAGACTCGGCGGTCCGGGCCGAGGTCTCCCTGGCCACCAACCAGTACAAGGAGCTCCTCAACCGCGCCAACTGCCTCGTCGAGGACCTCGCGGCCCTCGGCAGCCGGCACCGGGACTACCGCGACTCCCTCGACAAGGCCACCGCCTGGCTGAGGGAGCTCGAGCCCAAGGTCCAGCGGCTGCTCAGCGAGCCGACGGCCCCCGAGCCGAAGCAGGTCGAGGACCAGCTCGCGCGCACCAAGGCCGTCTACACGGAGGCCCTGGCGAACGAGAGGCTCGTCGCCTCGGTCTCGAGCGCCCTGCAAGCTCTCCTCCAGAGCCTCGAGGGCCGGCTGGCCCACGGCGAGCGCGAGCAGCTCGAGAGCCCGGTGCGCGCGATCGACGAGCGCCACGGGCAGCTCGTCGCCGCCCTCGCCGAGCGCTGTCGCGAGCTCGACGCCGCCCTGCTCCGCAGCCAGGGCGTCCAGGACGCCCTGGACAACCTCCTCGCCTGGCTCAACGGCGCCGAGGCTCAGTTCAACAGCATGAGCAGGCCGGCGAGCCTGCAGCGCGAGGTCCTCGAGGAGCAGCGCCGCGAGCAGAAGCTCTTGCAGGCCGAACTCGACAGCCACCGGGCGAGCGTGAAGGCCCTGACCGACGGGGCCCAGCAGCTCCTCCTCACTGGCCAGGGCGGCGTCAGAGCGGCCAAGCGCATCGAGGACAAGCTGCAGGACGTCCAGAGCCGCTTCGAGAAGCTCCTCGACCGCTCCGAGCGTAGGGCCGAGTTTTTGGACGACGTCGCCCGGGCGCTCGGGCGCTTCCTCGCCGAGAGCGGCAAGTTCGAGGCTTGGTACAGCGAAATGATCGACGTCCTCGAGTCCCGAGATTTCGCCAAGCTCGAGTTGGCCGAGTACGAGGCTAAGATGGCCCAGCTCTCCGATCAGAGGAACCACCACCAAGGGCTCTATCAAGACTTGGTGAGAGAAGGCAAGGCGCTTACCACCCGGAAGGACGTGAGCGATGTCGCGGTCATACGGGATAAGGTCAAGGCAATCGAGGCGCAATGGAGAGAATTGAGTGCTCTTATCGACGAGAAACAACGATTGAGCAAATTACGATCGGAAAGGCTCGTCGCTTACGAGAAGTTGCGTGATCAGCTACTTGACTGGCTGACTAGGACTGAGAACCGAGTACAGCGACTCCAGCCCGTTGCAGCTGATCTTGACAAGATAAAACACCAACAGGAGGAGCTGAAGCCTATACAAAAAGAGTATCGCGATTACGGAAATACAGTCGACAAGCTTAACGATCTCGGACTAGCTTATGATAATTTGGTGAAGGAACGAAGCGACAGTCCTACGAGACGCCGAGGTAGCACTAGTCCTGCCAAGCGTCCAAACATTACAAGCCCACGTATGTTTGCAATCATTTTTTATTTTTCCTGCCTATTCTCCTCAACGCTTGATCTATTAGCGTTATTTCTGCAATTCATCCAACTCCTTTCGCACATAAATATCTTTAATTTACTTCGAACTTGCTAAGCTTTATTTTTTTAAATTTATCTCATTATTTTTCTATTTCTTGTAGTACGACGCATGTCACAAGACGCACGTTCACCTTCTCCAAGCAAATCGTACACCGTTCAAAGTCCAGTTTCTCCAGGCGGCAGTAGCGGCTTCAGCAGTCGGCGATCTAGCCAAGATGGTTTCCATTTAGAAGAATTGTCGCCAGTCCAGCAACAACTTTCGGAAATAAATAACCGCTATGGACTTCTTGGTGTTAGATTAGCAGATCGACAAACTGAGCTCGATAACATTAGAGAAGAACTGAAAAAATATTTGGATAACATGAAAATTTTGTCGCAGTTCCTTGATAAGGTTACCTTCTTTATTTCTTCGTTGCTATTTGCTTGTCAATTTGCTTTTCCTATATTATTGCAAAATATAAAGTATGCAAAATATAATTTTCACTTTATTCATTTTTGCTCTGATTTTTCAGATTCAACGCCAACAGCCAAAAGACGTTATTCCTGCAAGCAAACAAGAATCTGACAAGACTGCTAAGCAAATAAAAGCCATTATCGAAGAAATGTACGAGAAGCAGTCTCTATTAGACAGCACAAAGACCCAAATACGCGATCTTGTGAGGCGCAAAGCTGGCGCAATTGGAATTGATGCGTTGAGTAACGAGCTCGAGAGTATCGTGCATCGCTGGAAATCAATATCGGATAGCTGCAAAGAAAGGCTCAAGTTCTTAGAAGACATCAAAGAATTCCACGACACACACGAGGGCCTGCATTTCTGGCTAACTGCTAAAGAAAAAATGCTGGGCGCTCTGGGACCAATTTCTTCGGATTCGAGAATGGTCGCTAGTCAAGTGCAACAAGTTCAAGTCCTACGCGAAGAATTCCGCACTCAGCAGCCGCATCTCGATCATCTCGTTCAAGTCAGCGAACACGTGCTTGCTCGCATAGCAGCCGAGTCTCCAGACCACCAGAAAATTAAGCTCAAGCTAAACGGCATACTGCAGAGATGGAACGATCAACTTAATCGTTTGGAAGAACGTGCCCGAAGTCTTGGCGATGCCGTCGACACTAGTCGAGAATTTGATGCTAGTCTTAATCGGCTCCGCACGGCCTTGCAGGGCATATCCGATAACTTGGACGAGCTGCCGCTCGATAAGGACTCGGAAGAGCAGCTGCGCAAGATTGAAAATTTGGAAAGACAACTGGAAGGCCAGCGACCACTTCTTGCCGATGCCGAGGCCGCTGGAGCACAGCTCTGTCAGGTCTTGAGCGACCCGGCTTCCAAATCCGACATTCAAGGCAAACTGGCAACGGTTGTCAAGTTGTACAGCAACTTGCAAAAGAAGCTCGACCATAAGAAGGCAGAACTTGAAGGCAATATTAGAGATGGACGGCAGTTTGAGGTCTCCTGCAGTAAAACGCTTGGCTGGCTCGCTGAAGAGCTCGGCGGCATGTCTGAGAAACTCCTTGTATCTGCTAATCGTGAAATACTGCAACAGCAACTTGATCACCACGAGGTTAGTTTTGAATAAATACATTTTAGTAAGACCTTAACTATTTTAATTGATAATGTGTTTCTTTGTTTGTAGCCAATTTACAGAAACGTAATGAGTAAAGAGCACGAGGTTATAATGTTATTGAACAAAGGCCGCGACGTGATTGGAAGGTCTCAGAAAAATGAGAACCGCAGTTTGAAGCGCGATCTCGACAAAATTCAATTGCAGTGGGATAGGCTGAAAAAGGATACGGTCGAGAGACAAACAAAATTGCAGACTTGCGCGGAGCACTGCAAAAAGTATTACAAGGCACAAAGTATTTTCCTTCCTTGGCTCAGACAAGCTGAAGATAAGCTTGACAGCTTGAAACCGGCTTCGTTCAAGCGCAAAGACATTGAAAAACAGCTCAAAGAACTTTCAATCTTTAGAAATGAAGTCTGGAGAAAATCTGGCGAGTTTGAAAATAACAATACTCTTGGTGAGACGTTCATGAGCGCTTGTGACATTGACAAAGATGTAATAAAGAATGAACTGAACGTCATGAAAGTACGCTGGGATAAGCTCAACAATGGTAATATTTTTCAAGTCTTTTTTTAAGTCAGCCATGATATATCGCCAGCAACTTACTCTTCTTCGTGTTAATTTTCAGATCTACTAGCCCAAACGCAGTCCTTAGAAGACACTGCCAGACACTTGACTGATTTTACTGAGAATTTGCGCGATTTAGAACATGCCCTCGAACGGTGCGAGGACAAGCTTGCGTCTCACGATGCTTTGGGAGGAGCTGCCAAGGATCCAAAACTTCTTGACCGTATAAAGGTGAGTTGCCGTTCACTTGAGCAGAGCGTCGAATCACATCGTCGTAACACTGGCAATGTTAAATTACTTTTAAAAACGTCTCGATTTCAGAATCTTCGAGAAGAAACCGTAGCTCTCAAAAGACCTCTGGCAGCCGTACGTCAGCAGGCTACAGACTTGGTGCACAAAGCAAATGAACAAGGCGTGGACGCTAGCCACTTGAAGGACGAAGTGGACAACATATTTGATCGCATTGCCGATCTGCAGGCTAAACTCGATGACAGGTGCAACGAATTGCAGAGCGCCGCCACGGCCGTAGCTCAATTCACGGACATACTGAAAAACCTCACCCACGAATTGACAAATTTGGAGAAAGAGCTGGACAACGTGAGCCCACCGGCACGTGAGATAAGGATAGTTCGCGATCAGATCGAAAAGAACCGATCCCTCTTGACAAAGATCAATCGATTGTCGATCGAGGTAGACAAGCTGGTCAAGAGCGGAGAGAACCTCGTAGACTCCGGCTTCACCGCTGATGCTTTGGCCACGCGCGATTACGTTGAATCGCTCAAGAAACAACTGGGCAAAGTCGAGGAGCGGGCCCGCAAGCGAGAGGACGAATTGAACGTGGTGCTTGAAAAGCTACAGCACTTCTGGCAAGTACACGCCGAAGTTATGGACGACATTAAGGATGCGAGCGAGCAAGTGAGCAAACTTAAACCTGTTAGCTCGGAGGTTGATGCTATTCGTATTCAGCAAGAAGATTTCAACATCATGAAGATCAACAAAATCGAGCCGATTGGTCGTATAGTGGATGAGGTCAACTCTACCGGACAAGGCCTTATTCAAACGGCTGGTCGTGACGTCAACACGAGCAATATTGAAAAGGATCTAGATAAGATGAATGAAAAATGGAACGAGTTGAAGGCAAAGGTTGGTAGACACCTATGAATTTAATTTTATCGATAACGCACGTGCACGTGTGCGTGCGTGTTTTTGTCATACGGCGGAGAAAAAATACAATATTTAAATTTGAATATTTTAACAAGTGGAAAACTTTTAATTTTCAGCTGAACGAGCGCGATCGTAAACTAGATGTTGGCTTATTACAATCGGGCAAATTCCAAGAAGCACTTGATGGTCTCGAAAAATGGTTGTCGGATACCGAAGAAATGGTCGCAAATCAGAAGCCACCGTCCTCGGATTACAAAGTTGTCAAAGCCCAACTGCAAGAGCAAAAGTTTTTAAACAAGATGCTGCTCGATCGCCAGCATTCGATGTCATCGCTTTATAAAATGGGCCAAGAGGTAGCAAGTGGCGCAGAAGCCAAAGAGCGCAAGATCATCGAGAAACAATTGAACAGCCTAATGGGCCGATTCGAGATGCTGAGTGAATCAGCGGCAGAACGCATGCGAGGCCTCGAACGGGCCATGACTGCGGCTCGTCAATTCGAAGAGAAGCTTGGCCCTCTGGTAAGCTGGCTTGAGCGCGCCGACCGGCAAATTCGGGATATGGAGCTTGTACCTACCGACGAAGAAAAGATCCAGCAGCGCATAGCCGAGCACGGGCAGTTGCACGCCGACATTCTTGGTCGCAAGCCCGACTTTAGCGAGTTGACCGAGCTCGCCGGAAGCCTCATGACACTCATAGGCGAGGAAGAGGCAACCGGACTGGCTGACACACTGCAGGAAGTCGCCGACCGTTACGCCGCCCTCGTCGAACGTTCCGAAGCCTTGGGCCAGCTGCTCGAGCGCTCGCGGCAAGCGTTGCGTCATCTCGTCCTCAGCTATCAGGACCTCCAGGCCTGGATGGAGCAGGCAGAGGCCCGAGTGAACAAGCACCGCGTGCTCGCCTGGCAGACGGAACGGCTGCAACAGCAGATCGAGGAGCTCGCTCGGCTCGCCGAGGAGATCAACAGCCGGCAGGCGAACGTCGACGCGACGACCGAGTCCGGGCTCGAGCTCATGCGACACATATCGTCCGACGAAGCGCTGCAGCTCAAGGAGAAACTCGACAGCCTCCAGCGCCGGCACGCCGAGCTGGTGAGCCGCGCCGGGGAGCTGCTGCAGCGCGGCCAGGAGGCCCTGCCTCTCGCCCGACAGTTCCACGAGAACCACGCGCGGCTGCTGGACTGGATGCAGGGAGCCGAGAGCTCCCTCCAGGCGGCCGAGGTCCGCGAGGAGGAGGTCCTCAGGCTCGAGCTCGAGCTCACGGAGCAACGCGGCCGGCTCGAGCGCATAAACGCCCTGGCCGGCCAGCTGGGCCAGACGACTAGCGGAGGAATGTCCGGGAGCGCCGGGAGCGGCGCCGCCGCCGCCGCGGCCGCCGGCGACAACAACGCCGCGGGCCTGGACGCCCTGGTGAACCGGGACAACCGGCGCTTCGAGGCGATCGCGGAGCAGATCCAGCGGCGCGCCGAGCGCATCCAGCTGGGCAAGCAGCGCTCGCTCGAGCTCATCGGCGACATCGACGAGCTGCTCGAGTGGTTCCGGGAGGCGGACTCGCAGCTGCGCGAGGCCGAGCCCCCGAGCAGCGAGCCCGAGGTCGTGCGGGTCCAGCTGCGCGAGCACAGGGCCCTCAACGAGGACATATCCGGGCAGCGGGCCCGGCTGCGCGAGCTCCTGTCCAACGCCCGGCGCATCATCCGCGAGCAAGCCTCGTCGCAGCCGGCCGAGGAGAACGCGGCCCTGCGCGGGCGCGTCGAGGAGCTGCGCGAGATGGCCGAGACCGTGGCGGCCCTGTCGGCCGAGCGGCTGGCCAGCCTCGAGCAGGCCCTCCCGCTGGCGGAGCACCTGCGCGACAGCCACGCCGGGCTCTGCGCCTGGCTCGACGAGATCGAGCAGCAGGTCGCCGGGCTGCCGATGCCGGCCCTCCGGCCCGAGCTCATAGCCATCCAGCAGGACCGCAACGCCATGCTGCTCCAGAGCATCACCGAGCACCGGCCCCTCGTCGACAAGCTCAACAAGACCGGCGAGGCCTTGGCCCGGCTCTGCAACGCCGAGGAGGCGAACAAGATCCAGGAGCTCCTCGAGGCGGACACCGCGCGCTACCTCGCCCTCAGGGCCGAGCTCCGAGCCCGGCAGCAGGCCCTCGAGCAGGCCCTCCAGGAGTCCTCGCAGTTCTCGGACAAGCTCGAGGGCATGCTGCGCGCCCTGTCCGGCACCGCCGAGCAGTTGCAGTCCGCGGAGCCGGTCAGCGCCCACCCGGCGCGCCTGCGCGACCAGATGGAGGAGAACGCCGCCCTGGCCGAGGAGCTGACCCAGCGGGCCGAGGCTCTCGCCGCGGTGCGCCGGGCCGCAGCCGACGTGATGGGCAAGGCGGCCAGTCGCTCGGACCCGACGGCCAACGACATAAGCCGGAAGCTCGAGCGCCTCGACAAGCTCTGGGCCGAGCTGCAGTCGGCCACTCAAGACCGGGCTCGCAGCCTCGACGAGACCCTCGCCGTCGCCGAAAGATTCTGGTCGGAGCTCAGCGGCGTCATGGGCGCGCTCGCCGAATTGCAGGACGCCCTCGCTGCCCAAGCGCCACCGGCCGCTCAGCCGGCGGCCATCGAGCAGCAGCAGCTCGCCCTCCACGAGATCAGGCAGGAGATGGATCAAGCTAAGCCGGACGTTGAGCAGGTCCGGCAGTCGGGTCAGGAGTTGATGGGTCTGTGCGGCGAGCCGGACAAGCCCGAGGTCCGCAAGCACATTGAAGACCTCGATCAGGCTTGGGATAACGTGACCGCACTCTACGCCCGCCGCGAAGAGAATCTTATCGATGCTATGGAGAAGGCCATGGAGTTCCACGGAACACTTGCTGAAATGACGGACTTCCTGGCCGAAGCCGAAGAACGTTATGCTCGGCTCGGACCACTCGGCAGCGATATCGCCGACGTCAAGAGACAGATAACTGAGCTGGCTGATTTCAAAGCCGACGTCGATCCACACATGGTCAAGGTCGAAGCTCTTAACAGGTAAATAAAGTCTTGCACAATATAACCTATTATCTTCGCGGTACATTTTGTGACTCCGTTTATTGACTGCAACAATTAAATTGTTTACAGGCAAGCCGGTGAGCTGACCGAAAGGACGTCGCTTGAGCAGGCTCAAGCCATCAAGGAGCCTCTTGGGCAGGTCAACAGGAGGTGGGAGAGCTTGCTGCGCGGTCTCGTCGAGCGGCAAAGACTTCTCGAGAAGGCTCTTCTCCGTCTGGGACAATTCCAACACGCCCTCGACGAGCTGCTCATTTGGATAAACAAGAGTGAAATCAGTTTGGAGACCCTGAGACCGGTTGCCGGCGAGGCTCAGCTCATCGAAGTCGAGCTGGCCAAGCTGAAGGTCCTCGTGAACGATATCCAAGCCCATCAAAGCTCCGTGGACACGCTCAACGATGCCGGCCGTCAGCTAGTCGAGGAGGGCCGCGGCAGTGCCGAAGCCTCGAGCACGGCCGACAAGCTGAGCACGCTGAACCGGCGCTGGAGCGAACTGATGCGCCGGGCAAGCGACAAGCAGCGCGAGCTCGAGGACGCTCTGCGCGAAGCCCAGAGCTTCGGGGCCGAACTTCAGGACCTTCTCTCCTGGCTGAGCGAAGTAGACCAAGCGATCGTCGCCTCGAAACCCGTAGGCGGCCTGCCAGAGACTGCAGCAGAGCAGCTCGAGCGCTTCATGGAGCTGTACAACGAGCTCGAGCACAACCGAGCCAAGGTCGAGGCGGCCCTGCAGCAAGGCAGGGAGTATCAGCGCCGGGCGCCTGGGCCAAATCTACCCGGGGCGAATCTCCAGCACAGCCTGAGGGCGCTGAAGCAGCGCTGGGACAGCGTGACGGCGCGGGCCGGCGACAAGAAGATCAAGCTCGAAATAGCCCTGAAGGAGGCGAGCGAGTTCCACGAGGCGCTCGAAAGCTTCGTCGACTGGCTGACCGGGGCGGAGAAGCTGCTGGCCTCGCTCAAGCCCGTCTCCCGAGTCATGGAGACGGTTCTCGGGCAGATCGAGGAGCACAAGGCCTTCCAAAAGGACGTGGGCATGCGCCGCGAGAGCATGCTGAACCTCGACAAGAAGGGCACGCACCTAAAGTACTTCAGCCAGAAGCAGGACGTGATACTGATAAAAAATCTGCTGGTGAGCGTGCAGCACAGGTGGGAGCGGGTCGTCTCCAAGTCGGCCGAGAGAACCCGAGCGCTGGACCACGGCTACAAGGAGGCGCGCGACTTCCACGACGCCTGGTCGAGCTTGATCAGCTGGCTCGAGGAGGTCGAGCGGGGCCTCGACGAGGCGGCCGCCGACGGGCTGGGCACCAACGAGCCCGAGCGCATCAAGACCCGGCTCCAGCGGCACCGGGACATCCAGCGCGAGATCGCCTCGAAGCAGCCGGCCTACGACTCGACGATGAAGAGCGGCCGGGCCCTGAAGGAGCGGGCGCCCAAGGCCGACGAGCCGGCGCTGCGCGAGCTCCTGACCGAGCTCAAGGCCAGGTGGACGAGCGTCTGCTCGAAGAGCGTCGAGCGCCAGCGCAAGCTCGAGGAGGCACTGCTCTACTCGGGCCAGTTCAAGGAGGCCGTGCAGGCCCTGCTCGACTGGCTGGGCAAGGCCGAGCGGCAGCTCGTCGTCGCCGCGGGCCCGGTCCACGGCGACCTCGACACCGTGACGAGCCTCGTCGAGCAGCACCGGGGCTTCGAGCGCGACCGCGAGTCCCGCGCCCTGCAGATGGACTCGGTCACGAGCACCGGGCGCGACCTCGAGGCGAAGGCCTCGAAGGAGGACGCCCTGGCCATCAGCCAGCGGCTCGCCGAGCTGCAGAATCTCTGGGACCGAGTGGCTCAGCTGTCGGCGGAAAAGACGGCTAGGTTGGACGAGGCCCTTGCCGACGCCGAGCGCCTGCACAAGGCCGTGCACAACCTGCTCGAGTGGCTGAGCGACGCCGAGATGAAGCTCCGCTTTGCCGGGCAGCTCGCCGAGGACGAGCAGGAGAGCCGGAATCAGCTGCTCGAGCACGAGGCCTTCGTCAAAGAGCTGCTTGCTAAGGAGGCCGAAAAGGACGAGACGCTCGAGTTGGCCCACACGATTCTTGCCAAGTCCCATCCCGATGGAGCTGCCGTCATTAAGCACTGGATTAATATTATACAGTCTCGGTGGGAAGAAGTTGCCAACTGGGCCCAGCAGCGCAATCAAAAGCTCGAAACGCACATGCAGGCTCTTCAAGTGAGTTTACTTAAAACTTTACAATTATTTTCAAATAATCTCTCCCTGCGTTACTCCCTGTAACTCCCTGACTACTTGCCCTTAACTACTGCTCGAAATCAAGTCTAAACGACTATTCTCTAGTATTCTATTGTAATGTATTGTATCCTGTTGTAGGATCTAGACAACTTGTTAGAGGAACTACTCAGGTGGCTCGAAGGCTTAGAAAATACTCTTATTGCCTTGGAAACTGAACCGCTACCAGACGACCGGGAAACACTATCAGTTTTAATAACCGAGCACCGGGAGTTTATGGAAAACACTGCCAGACGACAAACTGAAGTTGATCGCGTCTGCAAGGCTAGACAAGTTAAGCCTGCCGTTAAAGATGCTCGCAAAGTATTCAAGGGAAAACCAACGATACCAACGTACGTTGCATTTATTATTTAGATTCAATCAACATTCAAACGACCTATTTATCTCATCCTCATTCAGTTCATTTAATTCCACATCAGCATCAACATCATTTGCATTTTTTTGCATGATTTTTTCAAAAAGTCTATTGCATTGAACGTTTGTTGCTACATCTTTTTTCTTGCAATTTAACAGCATAGATGTAAATGAATACTACAGAAACTCGTAGAATATTGACAAAAATATACATTTTTCTGAGATTTATAAAGGTAATTGAAGAGTATAAAAACGTTTATTGACTACTTAACTTTTTTAAAAGAAAAATCTTTTCATTTTTTTTTTTTAATGTTAATTATTTAGCTTAAAGGATAGTCGAAAATTACGGCAGCCATCGAGAAATAGGAGGTACAATGTAATTTTTTAAGAATGATTCTTTCTCAAGTTTTATCCTTGCTGCGTATTCCTAAGACGTGATGGGATTAAAAAGTTTTATAACGTGTCCATTACATTGAAAAAAAGCAATTTGTAAAACACTTGCTCAATACGGATTTCAATTTTACGTGCATGCGAGCGCTCGCGCGCGCGCGCGTGTGTGTGTGTGTACGCTTTTACGTGTGTGCTCATTATACATTCGACAATTGAATTATATTTAAAAGCTTTACAAGCTCATTTCGCATGGTATTAGTTGGCATTTATCATTCATAATCATTCTCTAACGAGCGTTGCGATAAGAGGTAACACAGAAAAGACGGTGTGATAAACAATGGCTTAGAAAAAACAAGGCTTTTCCATTGAAACAATTGAGTAGTGTTTTCGAGTGATTTGAGGCATGTTCTTGTTTAGCCGAACCAGTCCAGGCCGCGAGAGAACGCCAGATCCATCGTTACCTCATATTGGACCCCGCTTCCCACCGAAAGGAAGGTTCGTATTTAATTATGCCGCCCAATAATATTTATTTTATAACTTTATCGAGTATATTGTGCGTTTTATTTTACAAAATGAGCCAGTAGGGTAAACGATGTTCCTTATGAAATTTCGTGAATTTAATCGAATTGTTGGCAAAGAGTAGCACATTTCAGAGTTCCAACAAAATTAAACTTTTCGCATTAAAACTGTTGGATTTCAGAAAAAACAAATAATAATAATTAAATCAATTCAATTTCAAAGTAGCTTGTCAATGTACAATATAGATTGTACAATGTAGATTTATCAATGACATCGGTAAAATGTACTATACCAGTTCCAATGAGAAAATTATTTTGGCAAATTTTGAGAAGCGTCTGCTCTAGTTGTTTACGTTAGCACGCTAGTTTTTGCCAGCAATTTTTCTACGTACGAATTTTTGTAAGGACTGTTGACTTATCAATTAGTAAAATTATCATCGCAGTAATTTGTTTTCAAGTAGAAAAAATACTGATATGTGCCTTCTATCTAGACCTTACACAAAGTTGATCCTACGTGTTCAAGTGCACTGCATAAGTAGTTACTCTTTACAATACTTAAATGTACAACGATCAAAGTAATGAACATTTCCTCGAGCAATTGTTTAATTTTGAAATGCTAATACAGCAAGGGATCCGAGCCAGAGTTCCGCAATCCCCGGGTAAAACTCCTATGGGACAGATGGAGAAATGTATGGATGTTGGCGTGGGAGCGTCAACGACGACTCCAAGACAAATTAAATTACATCGAAGAACTGGACAGAGTTGCCAACTTTAGCTGGGAAGAATGGCGCAAGAGGGTAATGTGTTTGGTTAATCAATCAGTTTGATGTGCTTGACGATGGAGTTCCATTGACTAAAAATAGCCAATTGACTTTTAGTTCTTAAAATTCATGAATCACAAAAAATCACGACTGACGGATCTCTTCCGAAAAATGGATAAAAATAACGACGGCCTCATTCCAAGGGACGATTTCATCCAAGGCATTCTTAATACCAGTAAGTTCTTTGCCCGCCATCGGTCATCATGGCACATTAGCCTTTTAAAAAAGTCCATCCTTAAAAATTCATTAATATTTAATCTTCCCTTGCAGAATTTGATACCTCTCGACTTGAAATGGGCGCTGTTGCCGATTTATTCGATCGCCATGGCGAAGGACTTATCGACTGGAAGGAATTTATAGCGGCTCTAAGACCTGATTGGGAAGAAAGACGAACACATAACGATACCGACAAGATCCACGACGAAGTTAAACGTTTGGTTATGCTTTGTACGTGTCGGCAAAAGTTTAGAGTTTTCCAAGTTGGAGAAGGCAAATACAGGGTACGTGTTTACTTACGAGCGGTACAACAATAATTTCATGAATGATAAACAATCTAAGAGCTCTGTGCTATCCTACAGTTTGGAGACAGTCAGAAACTCCGACTGGTCAGGATTCTTCGTTCTACTGTCATGGTACGCGTAGGAGGAGGATGGGTTGCTCTCGATGAATTTTTAGTTAAAAATGATCCCTGTCGTGGTAAGTTCAATCATTTTATTTTTTCATGATTACATTTAACTTTTTTACCCAATTTCAATTTTAATATTGTACGACAGTTTATTTTCATCGTGTAATTTAACTATTTTAACACGAATTTAATACTTATTGTTCTAACACTTGTTCGGGTTGACTCTAATTTTATAAAATAATTAAATGAATTATAAATTGTAACATTAATTAATGGTCTGTTAACAGTAAAAATAATTAATATAATTTTTATAATAACACTACTAATCCCCGTAACTGATAGCAACGGTAATAATTAATGAAAACCAAAATTACCATATACATAATATATACGTGTGCACTAATATTTATGTATTACAAAAATAATTTAGTTAAAAGTAATTGCTTTTTTAATATAAACATTATGGTTCTGAAATGCTTGCTAACTACAAGAAAAGTAACTACTATTAAACACACATTAAAATACTTTTTATAATTTAAACTCCTGAGGTAAAAAACACAACAACAAATAACATTAAAAATTATTTACTGCATACACACTCATACCAATTCACGTATAATTCAATTTCAATACAGTCGATTAATTAGGCATATAAATTTTGGAAATAGGCTATATCAATTTAAGTAATCAAGTATTTAACTGTTCTCAATTCGTTTCAAAAGATCAAACGCTTTCAGAAATTTTTATTGTCGTTATATTAATGTTTAGCTTGAAAATTTGCTCAATGCATTATGTACTTGAATTTTCGGAAAACAGTTTTTTTAATGCCAATACCGGATCCTAATAAACCAGAACAACATGAGGGTTGGTGTCCATTTGGTGAGATAATCATGCATACAAATTATGAGTAACATTTTTAAATATGTATGAATCAACGGCATTTGATCCCTTAGACTTTTTTATGGATCTTATTGGCTTCAAATTCGATCTAGCTAGTACTCAAGAGAAATAACTTTTATACATTTACAAATTTAAATATCAAGTTAGCTGTTTTCAAAAATAACATTTCTTCAAAACTTTATATCTCTTGAATATTCTAGTAATCGATTAAACAATGATTGATACATATTTACAAACATACATATTGGTGTGGCATGATCTGTACCTATATTTTTCATTTTATTATTTCTTTACGCGTTGGTGTACAAAGTCGGGTAGGTACACGTGTACGTGCGAACAAAATCTACCATACGGCAGTAATCTCGTATGAGTATTGCGATAAAGTTACGTTCAGCCATTTGTGTGTAAAACTTCATTCGATGCTTTCATTTTTAAAATCGAACTGTAAAAATTTCAATCACATGGATGTGTCGAAGAAGAATTTTCGATTGATTTTTACAATAAATTTGTGTAAATAAGTGCGCATCAAATTAATGAAAATTCAATAGTATTTTCAAATGGGTATACAACGTTATGAATATAAACTTTGTTGCTGTCGCACCTGGCACATTATTTATTTCATGTCATGAACGAGTGAATAAATGCTTGGCTCAATGTCTTTTTATTTGGCACTAATATAGCTTATAAAAGTATGACTTACGATGCTGGTAGCCTTCAATTACGGGAGACTTTTGTGTCGGCGATGAGGGTAGCTTCTTAACTTTTTTCGTGTTTTCAACTCTATAACCTAATTATTTTTGTTGCGATTAATAAGAGAATCCATTACATATTTCTGAAAATTTTACATCCACCTTTATTTCGACATTCGGTTGCACTCACACGAATTCAACTACAACTCAAAGATTTAAAATATTTCAAGTGACAACATTACAATACGTAACAGTAACGAAGGGATTTTCTAAAATTTCTTATGTCAGTCTGAGATTGTCATTTTTTTCAATACCTTATAAGTACGCGCGGGGGTTATCATACTTTTCCTGATACTTGAAGTCAGAGTAGGTAAAATTACTATTTTTTCATTTTTCAAATGAATTTATTGATTCCTTTGAATTAAAAAAAATTGTTCATAATTATTTATAAACATTTTTACAACGTTATTCAAAGGTATATGAAAATATGAACTTTTTAAAATTCAACGAATATAATTTATTTGTGACTAAATAGTAATTATTATCACAAAACTTTTTTAAATTTTAATTATTATTAGCGTAATGCAAGTTACCTAGACAAATACATCAAATAGTTTTTCGAGAAAATAAGATGGTTTAATTAAAAATATTATTTATCGAACCTTCAGAAGGTTTGTAAAAGAATCTTGATAATACAATTTAATAAATTTGCTTTTTCAAAGTGAATAACACCAATGTAATTTGCAATAGCATGATCCTTGCCGAAGCTTGTTTAATGATCCCATTTCTTAAGAAAAACGAAACATATTGTCAAATGCTATGATTTAACTTTTTATCAAATTTCGATTATTTATTCACAACCTAAATTGCAATTCAATTTAGACAAATTCAAATGCTAATGTACGTTGAAGAAAGGGAAAAATTATTTTCAAATAGTTTTTTCGGCAAATAAGTTTAAAGACAATTATTATTTTTAAAAAATTGGTTGCAAGACTTTAGTTATTTCTGTTCTTATGTACTATTAAAATATACATAATTTCATACACACAGAAACAGTCACATATATACGCCTTACACTTATTACACACAATTATATACATATATATATATATATATATATATATATATATATATATATATATATTTATGGTTGCCTGGGAATCAATGCATCAATGCATGTTTTAATAGTAAGCTCTAATATACTAATATTAAAACTCCTTAAATAATAACATTATCCCCAAAACGTTCGAATGTAATATAATGGAAGTTCGAGTGTATTATAATGGAAGAACAAAAAATCATTAGCAAAATATTTTTTATTATTTTTTTTTATAAACTAGATTATTTCTAGTACTAAAAATGTATGATTATGCTGATAAAGTCCTAAAATTGTGATGTAATTTACAAATAAGTTTCTACAGTAGAATTTAAACACATTTTATGTACATATATTTAGTTTAGTTTGTGAATCATTTTAATTTAATTTATTTATACTCGATTTTTCTCTTTTTGCACTTTTACACGTACACGTACACTTGCGCTTTTATCTTTTCTTTTGCTTAAAATTCTATTTTGTTTGTTTGTTTGTTTATTTTTTTTAATCACACTTTGATTTTTCCTTTATATCGATTGTTTTTCTTTGCACAACAAAATTGCATGAAAAAATGTGTTAAAAAAATCTTATAAAATATCGATTAAATCAAATACATATTTTTTAAATCGGATTTACTTCTTAAATTTCTTCATATCGTGTTTATCTTTGTCAACATAACTTCTCGTTTGTTTGAATGAAAACAACAACAACAACAACAACAACAACAACAACTTCTTTCTCTTTCTAAAAAAATTCGTGCTTTCCTCTTGACACCTTTTCTTACGTGCACGTGACACAATTAGCTAAAGGAAGAACCAACATTGAGCTGAGGGAACAGTTTATATTGGCGGACGGCGTTAGTCAATCTATGACAGCCTTCAGATCGAAGCCGAGTCCTGGATCAGCAAGCCAGCGTAATCAATTTTCGTCGGCAGGACCGATAACGAAGGTAAACTATACGTGCCTTGCTTCTATTTTCACATCTTCTCGCTTACTTTTTTTATCATTTGTTTCATTCAAAAGCTTATTATCTCCAAGGGCCTCCAAAAATTTTGCTCGCTAAGAGCTTTAACAACTATTTTTATTTTACATCATTCAACATGTTATTTTTTAACGTTCATTATCATTTGTCATCATTACAATTTTACAACATTGTACCGAGGTACATAATATCAATCAATGTGTTGAGCATTTTCTACAAAATTTATATAATATTTTTGGATGCCTTTGATTTGATTTTATTTAATTATCAAATTACTATGCGGTAAGTACGTTATTGTTATATTTTCTTGAGTAATGTTTGATCGTACTATGAGAAATTTAGTTATTATCCGTATTGATTGCTTGCAATAGGTGCTTTTTTATTAGTTCTTAATTACAAGTAGGACTTTGCACTTCCATAAACTGACAGCTGAACAATGGCTGAACTGAAATTGCGATAAAAAGAAAAATAATTTCGCGATGATGTATGTTTGACCATGTCTTTTAAATATATTTAATCTGAAAAGTCCGTAAATCGCAATAAAGTAAACATATAATAATTTATGAATTGTTTTCCTAATACACATTTCATCTTGCGTGAAAACGATAAATGTAATGAAAATCATAAAATAATAACTAAAAAAAGAAAAGCTTAAATCATTTTCGTGTTGCCAATCGCGTAAAGCACAATATAAAATAAAAGAAGTTTAAATTGTATAAAAACCTCAGGAGATTAACTATATTTATCTATAATAAAAATAATAAAATATCAGCGTTAAACAAATTATTTACAAAAACTACCTGTTAAACCGTCAAAAAAGCAATTATTTGCAATAAATAATTATTTAAAAATAAATGATTGCTCAATAAGTTTATTTGTGGTTCAGCGGAGGAGTTTATGAATCAGCTGATGCCGATATTTGAGAGTTTAAGACAAAAAGAGGATCTTCCGTGTTCGTATCCTCTCCATATGAATACTACCTCCTATCATTGGGTAAATAATATACTTACATTTTACATATTTTTTTATTTATTTATTTAGTTAATATGTAGCAAGTATATTGTGATTTAATACATTTTCAGTTCATTTTTTCCATTTTTATTCAAATTTGAATGTGCTGCATAGTATCACAAAAATCTAGATTAAAACGTCATTTTAATGAATCTTCTCTTAATATTACTTTTAAAATTTTCCTGTATGGTGTGATAATTTGATAAACCCAATTTACAGTCTGCATTTTCAAAAATCGTTACATAAAGCAATGAAAGTGTGGTTTAATCTGTAAATACTATGGAATTATACAAAAAATAAAACTTTGTAAGAAGAGCTGCGCAATGCCAACTCACTTGACTTATTCGTTACTCTGATAGAAATTGAAAACATTTATTAACTAAAAAATGTATAATTTAAATAGAAATGGACGTTTTGTAGGTACGTTTTCTCCTCTTTATAAAACGATTTTTCTTATCAAAATCCACCGTTTTTCGTATTAAAAAATAGAAACCAAATAGAAAAAATTCTCATTCTAAAAAATAGATAATTTTTCGACATTAAAATGGATAAAGTAAAAAATAAAAAAAAACTCAATAAAATTCATCCCTGCTTCAAAAAATGATTGAATTAATGAAAAATGAATAATATTACGAAATATAAGCTCAAAAACAAATGTTCAAAGTCTTAGATTAGTCAATTCAAATTGTATCTTCAACGAACTAAATAAAAACCCGAAATAAAAAGTTAGGTTATGTAAAATCTATTTTTATTGTTTAAAAAATTGATATTTTTAGAATCAGTTTTAACTCAAAATTAAGTATTTCAGTTGAATCTATAAAATGGATGAATTTGATGAGAAAAATCGTGTCCTTAATGTATAGAATTTATATATTTCTTTTATCTATTTTTTATATATCTGTCCATTTTTATGAGATTCAATTCTACCAGGTTATCGTCAATTGTTTCAGATGTATCTCTTGTAATTGTTTCATATTTGATAACGGTTTATACGATGGATAAAAACAAATTGATTAATACTCTTCATTAAAATTTTGACAAATCAAGCGTTTAAAAGTATGGTCATGTGTGAGCTTGAATTACATTTTTAAGAACAATGTTTCCACTACATAGTTGTCAATTAATTTTGTTGTTTTATTATCTACAGTTTTAGTTTTGTAATAGTAAATTTAATAAAGTAAATTTTAAAATATCCATATCTTGAAATTATCACAAATATTTAAAAGTATACTTATTTTTATAGTTGTGTCAGTGTCAGAAATATAAATTACAAAATTCTTTAAAAGTATAATGAATTTCTTTTCTGAGGTGGCCTAATTTTACATATAATTTAAATTATACAATGTATAAGTTACAATACGTAATTGAATTTGTGAATTAGCTGTGCGTATGTGTATATGCATATATGTATACCTAAGCCAACAAGCAAAACAGAAATTTAATTTCAAGTAACTTACATCGTCTTAAATTACTTATTAGGAAACACTATATTGAACATTTTTAGATTAATTAAGAACTACTATTTTTTAATATCCTACGTATAATTTCGTTATTTACGAAATATGTTTTGTAATAAAAATTTTAATTCATAACTATTATGCTATAATAAATAAAATTCTAAAGTTGGTTCAATAATATTTTACAACAGAATAAAAATTTGAAATATCTTTTTATTCATTACATATACGTAAGCAGGGTTCGAAAATTTTTTATAATTAGGAATTAATAATTAATATAACTAAAATTTTAGTTATTAATTTTCTTCGTTATGATTAAGGATTAAAATTTTAATTCTCAATCATGATCGCCGTAACTAGAACTAAAATTTTAACTAATAACTGATTATTTAGGGTGTCTATTTATAAAAATGTTTTTTTCTGGATTTTCCTAATTTTATTATAACTTTTGTTGGTAATGATATATTCACTTGAAAATCGATACACTTATTTGTCATGTGTTACTAAACGTAACGTAAGGGCCACTATCGCTGATGTTATATAAGGATTGTTACATAAGGATTACTAAGTTTTGGCTAGTGCAGGAGATTTTAATCACATCAAGTAGATATAAAAAATCTGTAAAAACAAAACAAAATTAATTAAAATTAAGAAATATTTTGTAGTTTGTAAATTTCAAGATTGATAGTTGAAAAATAAATTTAAAAAAAATCTAAAATTAATTAAAATTATGTTTAAAAAAGAAAACTGCCAAAAATACAGAGAAATTACAAAATATTTTCAGGAAGATTTTTTCGTTATCTAATATTGCACGAGCTTCTTAGCTCAACCATCACGACGCTTGTAGAAGTACGATTCTAGGATTGGCGATAAAGAACATATTATCACTGTAATTCAAGCAACTGTTTTGTCAATTGCATAACTTCATGAAGATTTTAAATTTTCAGCTTTTAATGATATATATTTTAATAGTAGGAATATTTTCAAGAAAATAAAATAATATCTCTAATAATTTTTCTATCCATGTAATACATACAATGCTTTTCATTTATACGTATGTACACTTATTATTACATTTATTAACATTTTTAGCCAACAATAGATGACGGATTTACTGCTTTTTTTTCTTTAATAAAATTCCATTTTTCAACTTATAGTCTAGTTCATTTTTACAGACTTTGGGCAATGGAAAACAACTATGTATACGAATCAAGCGGATTCCATTAACATAAAATTGTTGCTGTGAATTTCATATATTGCGATTTCTCCTTCAGTTATTTCTGTCTGTGATCTATTGCAAGAATCGAGGAAGAATTGTTTTCTAATTTCTTCTTTTTCCTGATTCTCTTCTCCAGGTGAGAGAACGCAGTGTTCGAAGCGTGCCCATGCAGATGAATCAGACAAGAACGTCGAGAAGTTCATTAAGCGCCGGCACACCTGATAGTCTCAGCGATAACGAGAGTTCCTTCCGCACGCCGGCAAGAAAAATAAGCAACACTAGCACACCTTACAGGAGTACTTTAACGCCAGGTAATATTAAAAGAACGAGATGCTTTTCTGGCCATTGTCCGAATTGTCCGAAAATTCATTGAAATATTCGTGCGCCAGGTGGAAGCAGACCCTCGAGCAGACCAGCTAGTCGACCCGCAAGTAGGTCAGGGAGCAGACCAGCCTCGCGTCAAGGCAGTAAACCTTCGAGCAGATACGGCTCAACTCATTCCTTAGATAGTACTGGTACGCACGTCTGCCTCGCTGCTTTCTACTTGATACTGCATTTAAACAAATAAGTTAATTTCTTACTTGATAACCGCCTATTTGTCTCGTTAGATGAAATTGGTATTCAAAGTCGCATTCCACGCCGAACATCTGTAAGCGGATACACGCCTACTTCCAGTCGCCACAATAGTTTATCCGGCAAAAAACTTGGCGTTTCAACCATCAACGGATCGTCTTCAAGACCAAGAACACCGACTGGTCTAGCTAGCCCGACTGCTACTTCTACGCCCTCCAGGTTAGCTTTTCCTTGCACAAACACAACACGACCTACAAGCATATGTTATTAAATGACAAATTTACTTACTTTACTGATAGCAATTAAATAGGGAATAATCGGTGTCAAATTGATTTATATTTATTATAGTTTGAAAAGTTTGCAACTCAAAAGAGTTTATATGCCGACGATGCAGTCCAGTTGTCCAAAACTAAGAAAATTTTAATAATTTGCAGACTCTCTTCTATGAACCGAGCTTCAAGTATACCAACTTTGACTGGCGTGGGAACACCGATAAGGTAAGGAAATATTAACCATTTGATCTGCTTCTCAAATCTTATTTATTTCATTTCAAATTTATTCTATTAATTAACTAAAAGATTTTGTCGTTTTTTAATATTGCACTAGTGGTTTTTTCGAATTATTTTTGTAATTGCTCAAATACTAATATAATATTTCTGACAATTAATTATACTGTGACATTTTTGGATTTGCAATTAAAAAAAAACATATTAATCTCTAATTTTTTAAATTTCATTTCTCTATAGTAATAATATAATAATAGTACAATTTCTTTAAATATTACCGTCTATAATATATTTGTTTTTATGATATTTAGTAAAAAAGTCATAAACTGTCTATATAATAATACTACGTAGGAAAAAATTACAAAATGGGATATTCTTGATTTACTGTACGAAAAAAATGTAAAGCAAGTGGTTATATCGTACACACATCGTTTAAATTTCCGTAAGAAATAATGCGCTGATTTACATAAATTTCTAAATTTTATCACATATATCGGATTTCGATAAGGTTTTTACAAGAATATTTCATTGAATACAAACAAATATTTTAGTAATTTTCGAAAATGTCTTTTCTAATAATGTTTCCAATAAGACGTTTCTAAATTTCATTCCGTAAAATTAATGCTCTTTGCTTAAGCATAAAAACGTTCCTTAATTGCTAAGAAAATTTAACTCCTACTAATAAAATGTTGATCTGAACTTACTTGTACTCGACTTTAACACAATAATTTTCTATCCACGTACATGTTGCGCGTTGCTTTCAATTTTCGTAATGTGATAATCAGTTATTTTAATAACCAAAGTCAATTTAATTTAAAAAGCATTGTTGATAACGTTGATTCATTGGAATAATTCAAGCAAATGTATTAATGATCTGTCATTAGTTTTAATTTTGTTCACTAACTTTTTGCTATAAATTTTCAAAAAAAATTTTACATTTGTTACAAATAGCAAATTATCTAATTTAGTCTAATTTAAAGTAATCGCATTTAAATTGACCTCGTGATATTCTCAACAAGTTCACTATAACAAATGAATGTAATAGTAAAAAGTTCACCGTCATTTTTCAAGTAATGTGAAATACTCAGAAATAAATATTTTACTTTCTCTAATATTTTAGTACCGCGTCAATTAAAACAAAATTATTACAATTACCTTTAATTACATTACATTGATAAATGTAATGTAATTAAATAAATGTAACAGTGAACAAGTTTATTCAGAAAGAAATTTTATTAATAAAAGTGTATATAATTATTTTATACAAAAATTCTGGTAGTATTAGTTTTTTTCTGTAAATAAAGCACTTCTAGAGGCTTTCACTTTATACTCCAATAACTCTGACAAGAATAACATTTTTTAAGAAATTTTCAATACTTTTATGCTGTACAAACAGTGGTGACTTAAGGTGATTTAAGGGGGCTGTACACCTTTTTGGCCAGGTATTAGTAATCAGTGTTAAATTACCTTAATCATCATGTCTCTTATTTTTTTAAATATCACTTCAGTTAAGAAGAGCCATGTAATTTTCACAAAATTTTTTATTGATAAAATTCCGAGGAATTGATAGTTTTGAAAATTTTTCACAAAAAATGGGAATCTCTGTCAATTGACATTCGATTTTCATGAATCAAAGCTTATTCTCTT
>JAPYYQ010001227.1:0-37510 GCA_030522585.1 Anagyrus pseudococci
GGGTTCTTTTTACGTAATTTTTTGGGTCCTTGTCCATGTTCTTAAATCGAATGCGCAGTAGTGTATTGCGCTGGTAACAAGGACAGAACACTATTGGGCACCTGCGCAGAACGTTACGTTAACGTTTGTTACTACGTTAGATGTTCTGCGCAGGCGCACAATTCAAAAATTTAAGGTTAGTATTGTCCTTTTTTTATCGTTTTAATCTCAAAATGACATCTTTGTACCTCACTTGCTTTGCCCTTGCTTAGCTCGGGAATTCAACCTTTAAGTAGGGCACAACGCACCTCCTGCACGAGGTTAGTAATAGACTATCGCATAACATTTTTTGTTTTCCTTTTTTCTTTTAATACTTCTTCATTGATGTGAAAAAATATTATTGAAATCTTAAAGTCATATGTTTGAATAGCGTTAGCGATTGAATTGTTTTTATAATATAGAGAGGAATTTCTAATCTCTCGAGCTTATAGTGCGCGGAATAAATAAACATTATTTCGAACAAGCTTGATCTTACGAAAATGTCGACTGCGACGATTTGGACGGATATCAATGTTTAGATAAAACGGCTAACCTGTAACATAATAATAAAAATTTGAATTAGTATAGACTGTAAATCAGATTATCTGCGTGGTAATTTGAATTATCAATATCATATGTATAAATATCCAACTTATTAAATCATAAAATTAACATAACATCATAAGTATCGATCAAAGAACTCATAAAGCAGTCGTGACGTACACTGAGCTGAGCCGAAACAGCTTTCATAAGACACGGAACCTATAGTAGTCCCACTCCGTTAGAGAGTACAGTTGAAGGCCGGTGCGAATGTTTAAGCCCACGCGTCGGCAGTCTCGTACTGACGCGGCTATCGTCTCCCTTCCCCTGCTATGTCGCGCGCTCGCTTACACATGCGCCGGCCCGGTGTAATTTCATCGGCCATACGGCGGCAATGTCCATCTAGAGTTTCCCAGAGATGCGCCAGATCAGATATAATGCACGTGGTGGCGGCAAAGGGCCTGGAGGGATTGGACTTAGGGGCCGCGCACACGATTAGGTAGCCCCGTGCTCTTGCTTTGCGGCCTCGAATCCAGCCGATCCTATGCCCTTTGAGCTACGTTCGACGGTTAATTGACAACAGCTTCGGGCTGAAAGTTGAAGTGTTTCGAGGCCCGGCATAACAAACATCTCGTTTCCTTCAAATTACGCCAATGGATAAACGTGTCAAATAGGCGTATACCAAGAGAGGTAAGGGAGGCTACGACCTGTCGCCGACGAGAAAGTGAGATATCGAGTAGGCGGAGAGTATACAAGATGGAAAAAAAAGGCATCAAGAGAGAGATAGAGAGAGAGAGAGAGAGAGGCACTATGGTTACTCGCGAGGCTACGCCGCGAAACGCGCGATAAAGCTGCAACGTCGTTTGAATTAATTATCCGCGCGCAAACAGCACTTAGCGCTAAATCGATTCGGGCTCCTTCGCCTCCGGCCTCAACTTAACCTCTCTTTCTCGCTCTCTCTCTCTCTCTCTCTCTCTCTCTCTCTCGCTCGCTCTATCTTGGCAGTAGCAGGAGCAGTAGCATAGCCGTCGTCGCCACGAGCGGCCCTGGAGAGCAAGGGCGCGGGCGCAGTCTCTCGCTAAACTTTAAAGCCAAACCTTTTAGCGAGACTTTCTCTCTCCCTCGCTCCTTGTGCAGCATCGGCGCACTTCTCCGCAGGCAAAGTAGATAAAGAAGCCTGTCGTCTACGGGCGGACCCCTGCCAGCCACCGGCAGAGCAGGGAATTCAATTATTCAGCCGCATTTCCCATCAATCCCGACAAAAATAAACTGGCGTGCAGGCCTTCAGGCTTCTCCGCCTTCCCTCCTCCTCCTTCGCCGCCGTCTCCTCGACCTCCACACGAGGCAGAGAAGGAGGGGATACTCGAGACACGCCGCGACTTAATCCACGGAACGTGGTAATGGGAATAAGGCGCTTGGCTCCGATAAGATGCGCGGGCTACGAGAACGCTTTCCCTCTCGCTCCCTCGCCCCCTCTCTTTGTACATACCCATCTGGAGGTTATGCGCTACTGGATCCCGTTAACCGCGCGGGGAAAAAAAACGAGGACCTCCTCTTCTCTCTCGTGCCCTTATCTTCTCCAAGGTAGTTATTTCTCTTTCATCCTACCGTTCCACCTAAGCCCAACACCGTTCGACGTATATACACGTACATAGCAACGAAAAGCAATAAGGACCCGCCGTCTCTAGCTGCAACATTAGCTGTATAGCAGCATCTTTTTTTTCTCCTCTGCCGTCTCTTCTGCAGTACAACCTCCCTCCCTGTACTTACAACAGAATGCGCGTCTATTTTTTCAAGAGCTCAGAGCGCCGGATGCGCGACAAGCGGATTGATATCGAGGCGCGCAAGCCAACAGCGGACGCGAGCATTAAAATTCTCGCCGGGACATTAGCGCGACCGGATGTTTGCAGCACAGCAACAGCGGCGGGCTGTTTTCTGCCTCCCTTTTAAACCCACCGTCATCTCGTCCCCGGCAAAAACTTATTAGCCCGAGCGCCTGGAATTCATCGACAGGGAGAGTAGTAATCTGACGCTGTCTCCCTCCCTGCGTACACCTGATACTATCTGCCGCGGTACATAAGTGACAGGCGCGTGCCGCTTCTTCTGCCTAATACGCAGACAGAGATACGTACACACAACCAAGGCGTCCGATCAAGATTTCCGGCCGGTGATTCGGAATTGCCGCGCGGCACACGGCCTGGCGGAGTAAAGATGCTGCGTCGAGTCCCGCTAGGGTGATTTATCCGCAAAGTAAATCGCTCTCGTCCCGGTAGGCGTATCAAGTTTTAATGGGCTCTCTCTTCTACTACTCCTCTGCAGTACGATGCGATCAACTTTTTCGCGACGAGCAAAGTCAAACACAGCCAAAGGCGCCCGTACACCGCACACCCGAACAATCACGTCAGCAGAAGAAGAAATTCACTGCGCACCAACTCCGATCTGTACGTCTGTGTATTTCGCACGTGTAGGCAGACATGACGACTTTCCAGAGTTCTATACGAGAAGGCTCGATGTGTATGTCTACGTCTGAGGGAGGAGGATGGATTTATGAATACTGCGCGGCACTTGGAGAAAGGGCTCATTGCCGAACGATGCGAGGAATGCGATTGCACGTGTCTAAGCAACACTTTTACGAGCTAAGCTTGTCGTTGTTTCGAATTGGTAATGGAGACTTTTACAATCGGCCTCGTTGAAATGTCGCACTTGAGTATACATGTACACGATGCACTTATTTTGAAAAATAATTTGAAACTTTTCAGGCTTATCATTAAATTTATTAAAAATTCAACAACGTGGTTTATGCATGATAAATATCATATTTTGCACAAGAGAAACCGCCGAATTGCTTGCAAAGTATATCTTCGGAGTCATCTGAAAATGCAGCTGCATTCGGATCGATGTCATTATAGCTTTCGGTAGTTCGAGCAATGGGGAAAATTCAAAAGTTTCCAGCCGGCCGAGCTGGCGCATCGGATATAGCGTTTTCAATATCGTTTCGCGTCGTCATGAGCCGGCGCACGGGAGAGCATCGCGCAACTTTTGCGCTCTCTCGGCACTCAGCTCTCGAGGATACGAAAAAAATTAGAAACTTCAAAGAGACAGTGAGCGAGAGAGTGAGAGGGAAAGGAGGGAAGGGAGGATAGAGTAGTAGCGCAGAGAGCTATATCCGGGCGCGAGGAGCAAAAGTTGCGAGCGGCAAAGAAGCTCTCGGGCGTGTGTGTACTGCAGAAAGGAGGCTGAGGAGTAGTAGTCTCGGGGTAACGGACGAGCGAGCGCAGACGGGCGAAATGAGAAACGAGCGTGAAATTATATGTACAAGCGCGGGCGCAGAAGAAAACGGCAGGCGGGGGGACTAGTGCTAGAGAGAAAAGAAACTCGCACGTAGCGGAGCTTGCGCAAGTCGAGAGCTCCGTTGGCAGATAAAAGAAGAGAGGTGGATATTATGGAAAGTGTTCTCTCGCGACTCCAAGCTACATAAGCGTGAACCAGGAGACGAGGAATAAAAGTGAGTCGCCGTCGTGAGGAAATCGATGCAATAAAGTCTTTGTGCCGCGCCGCCGGAATTAATATAAATTTCGATGGCTTATCGCGCGGCCGCGCTTAGCGAGATCTTTAGGCCCTCAAAGCGCCCGGTCGCACGCATGGCAACCGTGGAAACAAAACATCGAGCTTTGAATTTTCGCCCTACGAGTTTCCGTGGCTCAAGACTATGTTTATTACGGGAGGCTCAACAATAGCCAAGCTCTCGTTATTTATACATCGCGTTTAGAGCTTTGTTTTTCATCACTACAGGCAAGTTTGTTAAAAATTGAGAGATTACACTGCGTCCTCGAATTGCGTATGTCGATTGCGTAGGGCACGAGATTGCTCTTTAAATCTGTCCGCGATCCGAATATTGGCTTTCCAGTCACGGATTTCACGGCGGCAGAGCGATAAAAATACTGCGCAGCAAGCCGACACAAAGTAATCGATATACACTTGTGTAAGCAACGATCGATTAGCCAAAATTAAATGCCTCAATAAAATCTAATTCCAGCTGAATTATCGTCGGAATCAAAATTATTGCCGATGAATCACCAATCGGTTTTCGCAGGCAGATAATCATCAATGACCTTGCCGCTTCCGATAACGCTCGAGAGACTCGAAGCTGCAAAGGTTTTTCATAAACACGAGCAAAGCAAATACCGCGCGAACGTCTCGATGAATTTTCTTCATCGCCAGCCGCACCGAGTTGCAGAGTAAGCGAGAAGCAAAAAAAAAGCGTCGGTTGTGTAGCTCTCGGATCGTAAGGCGTGTGCCCTTCCTTTGCACTTGCTCGCGTAAATATCTTCCGGCGCATAAAGATCGCTTGCATTATTTACGAGTTATTTTCTCGGCATCGAAATTTACGAGCGCCTAGCCCTGCCCTCTCTCTTTCACGGCGCCGCGAAAATTCACGTGGGGCGAGCGTTGAATGACCGACGTGCAAGCCCAGGCCTGCCTACTACCGTATACCGCGCGTATACTATACACCCTTTGAAATTCCGAGCGAGTACGGCAGCTACTCCCTTTTGATCGTCTCGTCAGTTTTAAGACATTTACTTTAACGGTAGACGCAGCCCGCTGGCTGCAACTGCCTTTTTTAAATGAGTTTACACGTACGCAAGAGTTTTAATTTCCACGAATACATAAGCGAAAGCGCGAAAAGGGGCAGAAATAAAAACGTAAATGAAAGTTACTTTTCTCCTCCAGCAGTTTATCTTACGTTTTTCGCTATTGTTTGACTCTTGGTTAACTTTATTATTATGTCATTCAACATGTCAATTTTTCATTGTTACCGGTCGCGTCAAAAATTATCCTACCCCAAGAAAAGAGACGAGGATGGAGCAGAGAGCAGAGCCTTTCCAGCGTCGCTTCCATAAACATGAAAATCCCGGCCTCTACCCTGCCATTTATTTCTTTTTTAAACTCCTTAATACAATTCAACGACGACGCACTAATGATGCACGGAAGAGCGTAGGCAAAAAGAAGTATCGTTCGAAACAGAAAGGAAATGAAAAAAGGCCGGCCCGAGAGGGGAGGGGAAATAAAAAAAAGAGAGTCTGGCGCTCGGCAGAGAGCCTCGAGGCATTTTTATCGAAACATCCTTTGCTTCCTGCAGCAGCGAGTTCGCATTCCCTAATTAATATTCCTCATCCATCGAGGTGGTTGGCGCGGGCGATCGATGACGCTGCAAAAACATGCGTCGAGGCGCGTATCAGCCCGTGTAGCCGGGGCGCGCGGGCATCGCGAGCAGCTTCAGCACGTGCTGCGTGTGTCCTCGTGAAAAAGTGAGAAAACAACAAGAGAACTAGCGACGAGAGTGGCCGGCACGCCGCAGCCGTAGGGACGTATAATGCAGAGGAGTAACGGCGCGTAGAGGCGATAAGCGCGAGCGTGTAATCGCGCGTAAAAATAGAAACGCCCGACCGAGAGAGAGAGAGAGAGAGCGCAATTGATTGCCAAGAGAGGGGAGAGGCGCGAGGGCGTCGTTATCGGGAGCGCCGTTTCGCGTCCGCGCTTTTCTCCCCCGGCCCCCGCAGCTCGCCCTCCGCTCCCTTGTTACTCCCCGACGATTTAACTCCGGAGTTATGACGGCTCGATCAGCAGCGAGGGGCAGGGGGGAGGGAGCCTGCACTCCCCTTCCCTTTCTCACGGAAAGTCAACGGCGATTTCAAGATGGAAGCCGCCGGCGGCGCCGATCGTTCCCGTCGTTTTTCAATCCCGATTATTGATTGAGCCCGGCTCTCCGCGTCGCCTGAAAGTCGTTTCTCGCCGTTTAACCGTGCCCTGCTACTTCAACTTGCAGCCGCGCGCGCGCGCACCGCACTTGCAATTTCAGTCGCGATTTATTTTCATGCGAACTGAGAAAGGATCGCGCGCGTGGAGCAAGAGAGAGAGAGCAAGGGCTCCGCTCGTGTCCGCTTTTCCCATTAAAATTCCAAACGAAGCTCGCAAATTAGTTACGCCGAGCCGATAAATTAACCTCATCCCCGCGCGCTCTCTCCGCGGTAGTAGCAGCACAGCCAGTCGAACTTCTCTCAAACTAGTCTGCGAGTAGCTACGTATGTTCCCCCGACCCCCCGCTCTCTCTCTCATGGCCAGCTTCTCTCTCTTCCCGCGGCCCGGAAAAATAAACGAATTTCCCCAAGGCCGAACGGAAGAAAAAGAAGCGCATTACACGCTCATTTGACATTCCCTTTCGGCGCCTACGCGTCCTACCGTACACGCGCCGCCGCGACCACCGACAGCTGTGGATCTCTCCCGGCGGCGATGCTCGGGGAGCAAGCCGCGAATAAATCAAGCCAGCCTCTCGGCCCTGATCCCCCTGCCCAACACGCTTTCTCTCTCTTTTTCTCTCTCTCTCTCTCTCTCTCTCTCTCTCTCTCAACACAGGATGTACTCTCTCGCTCTCTCGGCGGGAGCGAGCAACTCGTCGGCGGGGCCCTCGATCCGTCATTGCGGACAGGCTCGCTCTCGGCAAGCGTCGCGAGACAAATCGAAGCCCGGACTACTCTCGGCCTCCGTGCGGACATCCTTTCCCTCCCTTCCCTCGGAGCTGCTTCACTTTTAGCAGCAGTTGGGATTTTTATTATCCTGACCAATTGCGAGCGCGAGATTTCCGCGAGGCTAATTAAGCTTAGCTCACTCTTTTTGTACTTTTCGTCGCCCGACGACTTGTTAATCTTCCGGCAAGATTCCCCTCTTAACCCCACACCCCTTACCACGATCCTCGCAGATGAAAATAGTGCTGTAAATTTTCCAGCGATAATCGCGTGCGCGAGAGAGCTTGGTCGGGGCCAAAAACGCGTATCCCCCATTTTCGACTTTCCGACTGTAAATCCAAGCGTGTGCTTTTTTTCAGCCGAGAAGAGATCCTAAATAAATTACGGCCATTCAGTGCCAGCGGCAATTTCGCAATAGAGCAAAAATTTACTGCTCCTCGTTAATTCCCACATTACCGCTGTCCACCCGGCCGCGGCGCCGCCGGCAGAGATCTCTCCGCGCCCCGCGCGCCGCGTTTGTTTTACAAGCTGCTGCACGAAATTTTTCTCTCATTAACCCTCCCCTCTGTACCTCCGCAGCCAACCTCCTGCTGCCACTGCTGTTGCTCTCTGGTATAGCTGTAATTTTTTCCTCGGTTCTCCTCCTCTCACCCGGCGTATAGCCATTGCAAGCTCTCCCAGGCTTTCCGACTTCCGTTTTATTTTCCTCATCTTGCTCGCTACGTTGCCAGCGCAACGGCCCCGAGAACGAGCCAATAAATACATCCGAATGAGAGTGAGCCCCGAGAATCGTAGTTCGATATATACCTACACAGAGCGCACGTATACACATAGCCGTGCGAAAATACATCCAGCGCAAAAGTTGGACCGATACGTCTTCCAACGCCCTCGGACTGGCCCCCGAGAAGTGTGAGGCTGGACCGTGGAGCCAAGGGAGAAAGAGCGAAGGACAGAAGGTAGGAGGGAGGCGAAATCTAATACATTCCCATCTTTCGCGCCGTTGTGTTCTTATTTAAAGAAAGGGTATACGTTTTTCCTCTTCTGTATATACACACTTTTTTCCTCGAAATTGTGTTTTGTTTGTTTATTTTTACAAACAGCGATCAAATGTATTTTGCTTTTTTCTGTTTTTTTCTTTTTTTTTATTACACGAAAAATAAATTTCAACAAAGTCAAAAACTAATTTTTAAAAAAGACATGCACTCGGGATTTTTTGAAAACAACCCGGAGAGGTCCAATATGAAAGGCTACATCCCAATATGTAGAGCTTTCAAGTTTTCACGTAATAAGCCGGCATTACTTGGGAAGCAACAAAACGAACTTTATACATCAGCCTAGGGCTGGACATGCTCCCGCGTGTAGTGGTATGCCTCCAGCCATAGGGCGAGCGTTCAAATTAAAATCATAAATTTTGAAACGGCCCGGACACGATCGCGGCTTCGAAGCGCCGCAACGGTTGGAAAATGCGCGCGAAAAGCAGGCCGGCTGTAGGGGAGACGAGGGGGGGGGGGGTTACGCGCGAGCATCGTAGGCGCCGCTGTTCTATCCCACGGCCAGGCCAACCAATTTTGAAGATTGGCCTCCGGCGCGTGGGGAGTCGGCGTATCGAGTTAGGAAGCGCCGGCAACACGAGAATAACGCCGAGGGGAAGGAGCAAGCAAAGTTATGCTTCGTAGAGTAATGCTCGAAAAAATTTCGGAGATTAACTCGGCGTAGTGCGAGTTTGGTGGGAGGAATCTGCAGAGATTTTGAAATTCCGATAGTGATGTAGAGATAGAGAGAAAGAGAGAGAGAGTAGAACTAAGGATTGGCATTTGGATTTCAACTAGATTTAATCTCGTCTCCTAAATAAAAATCTAATTTCACGTTTACGACTCTATTTCTCTTCGGCGAAACAGAAACAAGACGTTGCTGTTCGGTTAAGTAAGTATAGATAAAAATGTCTGCTATTCTTTCCACATTTTAGAGAGAAAATTACAAAGGATACAAGAAAACAAAGTAAAAAAGAGGGACGAAAGTGGGTCTGAAGCCTTGAGAGGCACCTGGATCTCACCGAGTTGGAGGGAGCGAGCGAGGGGGGAGGGGAAGAAGTAGGAGGAGGTAAGGAGG
Source organism: Anagyrus pseudococci (assembly GCA_030522585.1). Classification (NCBI taxonomy): domain Eukaryota; kingdom Metazoa; phylum Arthropoda; class Insecta; order Hymenoptera; family Encyrtidae; genus Anagyrus; species Anagyrus pseudococci. The sequence continues at coordinate 9,192 of JAPYYQ010001227.1, forward strand.
GGCCGAGATAAAACACAAGCCGGAAGATAAATGGCGCTTAGATTCGCGCGTCACGTTACGCGAGAGAGCCACAGAGGCTTTGGCCACAAGATATCGGCTACGATTCCTCCGGGGAAAACTCACTGCTGGGCCAAAAAGAAAAATGAACAAGCTAGTGTGCATTCCTTTTTTTCCAACTCCCCCTTCCCCAACTACCAAACCTTTATTGGGGTATCCAAAAATTTTTATTTTTTTATTTATCAAGAACTTGATAACTTTTAGCTTGAGCTAGGGAGTATAACCATTATAACTTTACAGTTGATTGGAATTTATAATAACCTTTTTATAACGCAAGACATTCCAATTTGCTTTATGAGAAGGAATCAACGATCATTGTTTATGATAAGCCTAACTTTTTTTCTTGTAACTAATATCAAACACAAAGAATAGATGTAAAAGAATAAGAACCACTCTGGTTAATATATATGTACATATATGAGATACAAAAAATAAATGCTTATTCTTTGTACATACAGATACGCTATAAGGTCTTCTGGTTCTTTTATGTCTGTATCTTGTGCTCTGAACAGAGTCTTACGCACAATCTCAAATATTTTTATCTCAACTGATAAAATAGTATTAGGGTATTCAAAGTTTTATATAGTTCTGTTATATTACATATAATTGTATTTATTTTACCTGCATAATTACAGTTAATATGCCAAAAACTGTATCAGAACATAAAATGTGACTTAAATATCTCAAATAACATTTATTTCAATGTTTTCAATTTTGATGACAATGCTTCCAACTTCTTATTATACGCTATTTATGTAAAGACACGGTTTACCCTTTTAAGATGTTTATTTATTTAATAGTAACAAAAATATTTTAAATTTTAAAGTGATATATTATTGTTACCATCAAATAAATAATTTATAAGAGTAGTTTAACCACGCTTTCAATCAAATGTACAATAATATTCTGTCATTGGTACATAATTAAAATAATTCTATGTAAAATTAATAATTAAGTACACAAAACATACTAATTTATTTCAATTTGATCTGATCTAAAATTATATGATTAATTTTGAATAAATTTATTATGTAGTAGAATTAAGCATATGTATTTCAACAAACTAATAAGTAAATTTTTGGAAAGTGTGAACAATAAAAAAAAATATACGTATGAACCTTTGGGTTGGCAATGTTGGCATTAGGACAGCAGCAGACCAGCGCTTGACGTTTCCCCCTCCACGGCAGCCTTTCTTCTTAGACTTGACTAGACTGAAGTTTGATACGTTTTTCCCATGTTATTATCTTGAACACTTTTTATTGGACACATTGACGATTGACGCGAAATCCGTATTCAAAGTAACACACGCAAAAGTATCTTGAAACGCGAAAGCAGGCACACGACGACACGACGACCACGACGCTCCGAAGTAAACATGCTCCCGACTCCGGAACGTCTACTCCACAACGATGCATCGACTTCGAAAAAACACCGTGACCGAGACGTCCGGCACTTCCGAACACTAACCTCAATCGGACCGACGATGCAAACCAGGGCTGGACCTGGTGCACAATTGTCCAGGACAGCCAGCTTTAAATAAGTATCATCGTCGTGCCGATGTAAATAACGCAAATCGCAAATAAAAGTCGCAGCGTCGACGACATTGCACTCCTGCTTGATACGCGCCCTTTATTACCGACTCGCAGCGCGCGGCTTCCTTCCCCCTACCGAAATTCCGGCGCACTTCCGAGAAGTCCCGGCTAAATCCGGCACGTACTAATAAAGCTGTTTACGTGTCCTTGACATTTAGGCAGTCGAAAAATAACATTGTCAAAATTAAGAAAATTATTCTCAAGTAAATGCGTTTATTAATACATTTGTGAAAAATCGACCAATCAGATTAGAGAATTTTGTACGAATAAATAATTTACGTTTTCCACGCGACATTCCTAATTTAAATTTTCTTAATAAAATAAGGATTTTTTCTCAAATAATATTTATCTACGCGAGTCGCTATTAAAATCTAATAAATTTAATGCAGGCAGGCCAACGAGTCGAAGGTGAGAATTCGAGCGCAACGGCCAAGCGGAGCGAACGTTGTTGGGGGAGAGGGAGCATAGCCTCGACGCTGCCGCTGAGATACGCACGCACGGACTGATAGACGCGTTACTTGGGCGAGCTGCAATTATCCAAAGTACGTAAGTGAGCACAGGTGTATATTCGCGGCGAGCCGAGAGCGGGAGGGGACGACTTGCAATGGGTTTTCAAATGACAACGTATCGGTGCGATTCGGTAGGGATGGAGATGCAGGAGAGTCTTTGGTCGAGCGGCGCGAGCTGTCCTGCGTACAAGAGGACTATGCGCTCGACTAGGCTTGACGCCGCCGGCCGCTCCCGGATTCTCGCGCGGTCGGGCGCCAAGGGGGAGACGTGCGTCTTATTGAAATGCGCCCGCTGGCGGCCATGTTTGCATCTTCTCGCCGCGGACAGGTACGTTAGACAATGTCGTGGTGCGGCTATTCGAATTTCGCGCGTCTATAGGGCTACTTTTTATGTTGCGTTTAAAGTGTCGCGTATTCGGGAATTTTGCACGCGGAGTGTTAGCTATGATGTATATTAGTACGAATACAGTAATAGACATGTTCTGGAACAGCTAGTGGAGGGTGCTCGGCGCTTCCTGCGTAATTCAACACCGCTGCTGAGGATCATCGGCCTGCTGCTGAGCAACGGTTCTTCGAAAAGGTCAGAAATTTTTTTTATCTTATATACATTCAATTTTTCACGTACCAATGAAAAAATTAATCTCAAAAATAAATATTTAAAAAATTATAAAAATAAAGATAGGGAAAACGAAAAATGCATTATAATTTGGCTTTGATTTTATATCAAACGCTAAACTTATGCAATAGTATTTAATTCGCCAATAAGGCAATTAGCGATCCTTATTGCCGTGTAGTATTTAACAAGCGCACGAAATAACGTTTCAGAACGACGTCGTCAGGTTAGTAATACAATAACTTTAGTCGCCAAGTGCCAGCCACAGTCGCTGGTATAATTACAAGCCAAGTGTGAAGGGATGCATTGCGATTTCGAGGCCTGGGGGGAGGGGCACTGAGCTACGCGCGGCGGCAGCTCGCCGCTGCAAGCTGATTCTCTACCCGCTCCCTCCCTCGCCCCTGCTCTAACCTTACTTTCTCTCCCATTTATCCTCTGGCCCAAACTTTTCTGCGAATCCGCTCGCAGGCGCTTCTGGCTATTCGAATAAAAATAAAGCTTCCCCAGCGGGCTTTGATAGTGCCGGAAGTAAATTACACTAATTAGATTGAAATTCGTGACCTGGAGTTATGCTCCTGTCCTGTTTAACGGATAATCGATGTTTCTATCCAAATATCTTCCAGGTAGTACTGAATTATTTTTACAATAATTTTTAATTTTTATTTAAGAACATTTCTTGTTTGTGATGATATGTCATCACAAAGAAGAAAACTACAAGCTCGATTAACTAACAAGCTAATCTCGTCGCGGCTTGCGTTCCCAAATTTTCTCTGCTGTCTGTCTATTCGCTCTTGTCGCGCCGGCTTTGCGCCCCGAAGGAAATAATTTTCTCCTTCGTTCGCTCGCCTTGCCGCACTATACTCCCCCTCCCGTTGCTGCTTGCACTTTCCCATCTCGGACTTCCTGCGCCGTTTCTTTGATCTCGAGAATTTTGTCCTCGTAGGCGATATAGGGAGGGGAGGGCGAAATGTAGTGTCGAAATCTCGCTCCTTGCTTTATTCGTCGTTTGGGCAGAAAGCCGTGCTGCTTCTTTCAGTCCTGCTGTGGCACGTGTGCCTCGGCACTTGCACACGCTCCTTTTACTCCCCCAAAACGCACAATTTGTTTTCCTGATAAAACATCGCGGACTCGTCAAAGCGCCGTCGGTCTGGCTGCAGCACTCTTTCTCTCTCTCTCTCGAGTGTGCGCGTGCTGGCGTGGAAGAGCGAGCAGACTGTGTTGGAGAAAATTAAATTCGAGCACGTGACAATGGACTCGAACTCCCAGACGCTCTAGCCACCCCACCTTACTCCAATTTCTCTCTTTCTCCCGTGCTCATTTTCACAGGAAGCAAGCAGGCTTTCTTGTATTCGTCGTCGCAGTTCTCTATGCTTCTTTTTTTTCTCGTTTTTGCTTTGCCACCCCCAGCCCCTTCCCTTTTGTTTTTGCTCTGTTTACGCTGAGCAGGAGAACGTAGCGCTCGCGCTCGTTTTCTTCTCTGCGCTTTCTTCTCCTTTGCTCACTTATACTCAATCTACCTTTTCATATTTTTCGACGCTTTTTCTTACTCTCTCTCTCTCTCTCTCTCTCTCCTTCATGTGGCCCAGCCTTCTCTTCTTTTTACTCTCGCGGCTTCTAGCTCCCACCTTACCTCGTTGCCCGGCTCTTGTTTTTCTCCTCCTCCTTCTCCTTTTACTTATACTCTTCGTCGTCTTATTCTACGAAAGTTAATTTCCGACCCTGTCCGGGCAGGCTCTCTATGGCTTGACGATAAAGTAGAAAAGCAAACAAATTATTAATAATCTCCCCGTGTTTTGTGAATTTTAGCTGATACGCGCTCGTAGCTCGCCGGGAGCAGTAACTTTTCGCTCTCCGGCGATGTAGTTGTAGCCAGGGATGAAAATTCAAAAAGATATTTTTTTTTTAATTTTTCAGTCGTTTTAACTTTCATAATTTAAAATGTTCCCCCTTAAATTGAAATGAATGTAAATAAACAAGTAAGAATAAAAATGATGTTGGGTCTGCATGTTGTGTTTACCGCGTATATATGTACCCAACATCAATCTTCAACTCTGAGATCAAATTTCTCTGCATATCCCTTGGCTCCCTATATACAATTAGCAGCTACTTTACCCGGGTAACTGTTTATCGAAAACAAAACGCCCTCTCCACGTGTACACTATTCCAGAGGCTTGCGTGCAGGCCTCTCCCCGAGAGAAGGACGAGCAAAGAAACCGTAAAAAATGACGTAGCCTATTTCTGGCAGGGCACGCAGGAGAAGTTAAAAAAGGAGCGAGGGAGCGGAGGGCGGGGGAGAGAGAGAAAGCTAAGGGAGAAGAACGAGGAGTAGAGCACGCGAGCGGAGGCTGGAGAGAACAAGAAGCCGAGAGAGAAAGGGAGTCGGCTGCTGCCCGGCCGCGACAAAAGGAAAGAAGCCAGTCAACTTCAAAGCAATAACCGCAAGATTACCTCAGCTAGCAAGCACATACGCGAGCTTGGAGAGAGAGAGAGAGAGACCAGCTCGCGGCCTCTATACTCGCTCGTGCGCGCATTTGCATCGAGTTTTCTCCCCCCCCCCTCCTCCCAACCGTCAGTCGCTACCACCCCTTCTCTACTCCGACGACCGAAAAAAAAACGCGAAAAGGGAGGCAAAGAAAGAGCCGACGGCGGGCCTCAAGAGCATGAGCATTTTACTTGAGATTAAAGGGGAAATGTGTATTAGAAAAATTGCGGCTTACGAGTGACTGCAGGACGAAGCAGCTGAAGACGATGGAAGGGCAAATGTTTTTTTTTTCCTTTACGATCGTTGGCGAAATAGCATTTTCAACGATTTTCTAAGGTTAAGTGTAGAGACTCGCGTCGAGGGCAAAATTTTTGGCACGAGCATTATAAAATGTTTGTTCAATATTTAATCATCGGCTTTTAAACGGTCGACAACAGGTTGCATATTAGCTGACTTGTTTTAAATTAATAATTTGTGAAAATATTTGTAAATATTTGTGATATTCAATTAATTAAAATTATTATGAATTTTATTCAATAAATCGTGATTAAATTTGATGACTTTCAATATTTGTATTTTTTTTTTATTAATCTTGGGTATGTACTTTTAACGTAAAATTGAAATTGAAATACTTTTGTAAAAAATAATATTTGATTATTTTATTTTTTTTTTGTATACATTTAAAATTATAGCTAGTATGAAAATTAATTACTAAATAGTACTTGTTTTCCTCTAAAAGCCACGCGTATCCCTGCTCACTCCTTCAAATTACTACGGTTATTAAGCTTTCTAATTAACTAACGACGTCAGCTGAGGCTATCTTTCATTAATTAAAATTTTTCATTAGTTTATACAATATTACGGCACAAGTCGGGTCGAAATGAAGAATTCGTACTTTTGTAATGACCCTACTCTTTGTGCCTTTTTTTTAAGCTACATCGTAACGACGTCTTCATTTAATTAAACATAAGACCAGAAAAATTGCTCGTATACTCGTTTCCGACGACTTGGAAAAATACTTTAATACTCGTCGCAATAAAGATTAGTTAAAGAATTACGAATATTATTTGACGCATCATTAATTTCTCCAATTGCGCTTGTATCACGTGACATTAATGCTTATTTCGACTCATTAACTTTTGACGATATAAAAATTACGTATTTGAAAATCTAATTAAGTTATATGAATCTATCGGCGTGTTTTTTATCAGTTTTATCCAAGCTGGATGAAACGCTCGGATATTCGTCGAGCCTGGTACGTTTAGTTTTCTCGCGGCTGAACAAGGCACACGAAAGTCGAAACTCTAGAATCAACAAGGGACAGAGAGAGAAAGAGAGAGCGCACGGAGAAAATAACAGCTATAGAGTAGGAAAAGCAATTTCGGACGACTGCTGTCGGTTCTCCACTTTTTCTATTATCCCGCGTCTGCCTTCTCGACTACGACATCAGTGCCGCCCACTTTTTGCCATCTGACACGTTAGCTCTTTTCGAAAGCCACGGCTACTCTCTCTCTCTATCTTCCGCTCTCTGTTCCAATCATATTTTCAAGCTAATGCAGCTTCACTCCCCTATAGAGGTGCCATAGGCTTCCTGACTTTATCTAGAGATCGTACGTTTCTTATGCGAACATAATAAGCACTACTGTTGCGTATTCATAGTAAAATTTAATTTTAAATGGCAAAACGCAGCCGGTAAAAGAAACGCTGTTGAACATGTCGTAATATGAGAGACGCGGTTGGCGGTGATCGCGGTCTCGCCATTAGAACAAGTCGCGCTGATGCAAAGCCTCAAAGCGAGAGCACACATCGTAGCCGTTACCGCACACTCACACACGCGCGCCTCGGAGAACGAGTGTCCCTCTTTTCCTGCGGCTCGAGGGAAAGCGAGCCTACGTTTCCGTGCGTATCTCTTCGTGCAAACATAGACGGCCGGCAGGTTCTTGCGTCAACCGCACACATGGCTCCCGGTCTCTCTCCCTCTCTCTCTTGTTTTCCGAGCTCGCGGAGATAGTTCGCTGGGATGACCGATAGTCGACACTTGATCGCGCTTATCAACCTTGCCGACGAGGTCTGTAGGCACTTTCTCTATGCATATATAACTGCCGATATCGATCGGCAGCAGCGATAAGTCGCTCCGGCATGTTTCGCACGAGTAGGCATGTCGCGACTAGCCGTGTGCTATTCGAAATTTCTGGCAAGAGCGACGAGTTGCGCAAACGACGGCCCGTAGAAACGAGCGATAAAAATCTGATGTTCCGTGTGCGACGGGGAAAGACAGCAAGAGAGGAGTTGAGGTACGCTAGCCAAGGCATTAAAAATTATCGTCGTTCAAACACGAGACAAATCAAACACGCAGCTCCGACATCTTAATCGTCGACGTTACGGCGGAAAGAGTCATATCAGTCGAAAGTGCTCGACGGACCCGGCCAATGTGTTTTCATAGCTGCGACAGGCCCGTAAAAGTGCTGGGGAAACAAGCCGCTTTTGACTCGTAAAATTTCCAAGCTTTAACCGACACGAGCTTGGTGTTTATTCCGAAAATCGCTTCGAACATATAGGTACATCGTACGCATGCGTATGCATGTGCGTATGAGTAGTAAAGTCGTTTCCTCGAGGTATTTTTGTTCGCACTTCTATACTTTTTTTATAGAAAACTCGAAAGATATACAGGTACAAAGTAATCGCCCGCGTAAAATTCACTTTGTTATTCTTGAATGAATAGACGTGTGTCGGTTTGTAAACGCACATCGTACGTTTGGAGAATGACGCAATTTTACTATTTATTTGGGTGCCGTCTGATAACAGCTGCGATACGCACATATTTGGCGAGATGATAACCTGAGAGAGACGGAGAGAAACTTATCAGTCTCGCGCCACGGACGACAGATACTTGTTTGATGACTAAACGACTGGATTCCAACTAAAACCCATGTTTTGATCGATCTTGGAACACTCAACTACGTCTGTCAAGTTCACTGCGCCCTAATTCCTCGACAAATAACCGCCCGAAAAGGCTAGCAAGTTCGAGTTTTATTTGCCCAGTTTTATTTTTCCCTCTGCTCTCGCAACAACCGCGTGTTTTCACGGCGTTTATTTTCGCCGCGTTAATAATCGACTCGCGACACGCAGTATTTCCGAGTCACAAAATCGTCCAACATGCCCGTGATAAGATCAACATCTTCCCGGCGTATACGTTTCGCAACTTGTACAGAGACAACACACAAAGATCCATAGATCGTAACGTCACGCGGAGAGCTGTATGGAAACAGGAGGAGAGTTATACCGTAGCCATCCACACTTGCGGGTCGAACGCGAACTTCCGCGGCAGGCAGCAGCCATCCGGGTCAAAGCGAGTCCCGAGAGTTGGCCGAGCGAGCGCAGTGCAAAACGCCGAGGCGCGCACATGGCTCCACGTACGAGCAGTTCCGCTCTCGCGCTTATGTACAACAAGTCGTAAGTCGAAACGAGCTGGCCGAGAGTTATGTGCGCGCCTGCTCGCGGCAATAAGCTTCTCCCCCCCCCCTGCTTCGGCTTTTTATTTTTCCTCGCAGCTGCGCGCATAAGCCGCCTTGGCTTTGCTTTTTCCACTAGCAGCTCCCTTCTGTGCCGTCTGTCAGGTGCACTCGCGGGAAAGAATAGCACTTTAGCCCATAAAAGTATCGAGCAGTAAGGGACGCAGCCGGCTGATGGCAAAGCCTCCAGTCGATGAATGGAAAATTCGAGACGCGCGCGGTTGACGCGTACGTAGGCGCGCAAATACGTCGCGACGGAGAGTGCGGAGCCTCGGTTGACCGCTGAAATAAAGTAGGCACTTATAAAATCGCGGGAAATGGCACTCGAGAGAAGGTCGTCGTCGTCGGCGGCGGGAGTAGTTGCGGCTCATCCTCTTTTGCCTCTTGTCCCGGAGGACAGGAGAAAAATTTGTGGAGCGGAAAAGTGATGCTGGGCCCATCTTACTCTTGCTCCGCTGACTTTTTTTTGCCCTGGCTCTCTCCGTTCTCTTTTTTTCTATAAGCGCCTGCGGCACGTGAGTCTACTGGGTAGATTGCCGGAACGAGATGAGGGAGGGAGAGAAAAAAAGGAGATATTGCTCGAGCTTAGAACTTGAGGGAGGATGAAGATTAATTCATTGAAACGTTATTTTTCTTGACTTTATGGAGAAGAAGGTACGTGCGCTGTGATATAACGGCCTTAAATGAGCTGACGGTGATAATTTTACTTTTTACTTCAATTACCAGGGCCTTTTTATTTGTCCCCCACCGATAGTTCAGAAAAAATATAACAAATTTTTCCTTGGCACATTTTCGTAATACAGCTGTCGTTTTTGTGATTTTATGAAGAGATATTACAGACCGAACAAAAAGACCTTGGCAAGGTCAAAAATTTATGCGTATAAAAATACGAGGAGAAAAAAAAGTTGTACCACCTTCGCGTTATATCTAAAGTTTTTACGATAAGGCAATGTCATTTATTATTTTGCGTACATTTAAAATATACGTATAGGGAATTGTATGAGTTACAAAAATACATATTTACTAACAAATACGTATTTTATAGCTTCTATTTCACGATGGGTTCGAGTAGTAGACGAGCATAAAAACAAAACAGCGAAAATTATTGTGAACGTACTGGAATTTTTCAATTAACAAATTTAAAAATAGAGAATAATACAAATACCTAGCACTATGCCAAACCTGCGCGCTACCGGAGCAAACAAAAGAATGTGTGAGCGCAATAGTAAAATAAGAAAGAAAAGTCAGTGATGGAAGGGAGGGAGGAGTTGAGGGCAGTAAGAATTAACGAGTGTCCGGTCGTACGCGGGTACCTGCAGCAGCGGGAGGGTGCGCGCACCTTTATGCCGCTGCCGAGCTATAGAGCGTTGCACGCACTTCCCACGGCGGCGCTTGGCTTTTTACTCGGCGCGCAATGATTTATCGGCCTCGGGAGAGTAAAGAAAGAAGTCCTGGAAGAATAGTCCCCTTCACCCCCCACCCCGCCATCTTACCATCTCGTTCTAGTATCCCTCTTATACGCCGCCCACTTCTAGCTCATCCTTCGACTTTTTCCGCATTCTTCGTTTATCCCCGATCTTTTTTTTTCTTCTTTTTTTTTTTATAGCGACACCATTTCTTCTCCCCACTTCTTTTCTCTCGTTTCACGATGCGCGCGCGTAACTTTAGCGGCGTGACTGGAGGAAAAAAAAAGTGAACGATGCGTGGGCTTATAGTGCAGAGCGTCCGGCAATGAAATTTACAAGCGTAAAGAGGGGGTGGCTGCTGCTGCCGCTGCCGTGGTCCAGCGCTTCCAAGAACGAAGAGGGAGAAAAGTGAGAAGGAAAGTGACTGGATGAGGTTTGATTGCCTGTAATAAATATTTCGGTAAATAAAAGCCATCGTCAGAGAGATCCGGGGGCTTGCGCCTTGTCCTCCAAGTTTCTCGCTCGCTCGTCTCTTTCCAGAAGCTGCACTCTCTCTCTCTCTCTCCCGAAACTTTGAACGGCGTTAACTCCGAAATTGCGCGAGAGCGAGCAAGCGCGATAGAAGGAGAACTCGGGCTGGCGGGAAGAGAAGGGGTACGGCCGTATTTTACGATTCGCACGCCGAACCGGACCAGTAGGTGTGGCGGAGGGAGGCCGCGAAATTTCATTAAAACTTCCGCGCCAGATTGTCTCGCGAGAAGAGACCGAGAGAGAGAGCTTCGCTGTTTTTCCCTCGGTGCACACGAGGTCGAGGAGAGAAAGAGGTTGCCTCGGCTGGCACACCGGCATTCCTCCGCGTCGTTTCTGGCATTGAAAATTCCTCGGCGACGGGGCCGGCTCTCTTACGTTGTACACTTGCCCCCGGGGCGTACACCTGCGGCCGCCTTTAGCAGCATAGCCCAGCGCCGTCGTAGCCAGCGCTGTAGACGCACGTCTGCAGGAGAGGGGCACCGCGGGCGCATCGCCCCTAGCTGCTGCTGCTGCTTTTCCGCAGCGTAGCCCCGAGTCCTCTCTTCGGCTCTCGCTCCGACACGTAAACTCCATTAGGTGTGGGAGGGGGACGAGAAGGGGGAGTAGTTCGCCGCAAGAATGCCGTATTATGACACCGTTTCGCAGGAAGACAGCGCCAAGCGGACAAGGGCTGGAGGGGAAGAAGAGACGCCGGCTAAAAGAGGAAGAAGGACGTCGCCGGCGACGATGCTCCGCAGCTAAGACGAGAAGGAGGAGGAGGAGACGCGGGGACAATGAGGCGCGACGATGGAGCCTGGCGTGAAAGAGGGAGAGCGCTCCGTAAAAAACACGCGGGACTGGAGCGATTTTTCGATGTCGCCGGCCCAGAGAGCAGGCCTAAGAGCCTCTCGTTCTCGGCCCGTGGCTCCTCTGCCGCTGCTTCTTCTCCTTCTTCTACGCCTCGTTTAGACCGGATGATTAACGATGTTGTCGAGTCAAGTGTTTTTCGGGGGGCGGGAACGAGGGTTTAATGCGGCCCCGATGACAGTCTTAATTATCCTCTAATGCGATATTTTCATCTATTATGTATATACATATATACATCTTAGGCTCGGGAATTGATGTTTACCCTTTCCGGAAGACGTTCGTCAATTCTTGGAAGATTCCTAAAGCCTCATCTTATAACCGAGTTAGTCTTGTCAAAATCCGACCGAGTTATGACGTATTTCCATAGATCAGTCGGCTTTCATTAATTTTTATCTCTATTTTGTGGCTCTTTTATACGCGTGTCGTTTATTTTTAAGGCCCAAAGTACGAGCATTTGGCTACTCGGGCAAACAAGCTTATTCCTAAAATTTACTGATCACAGTCGCGAGCAAGACGTAGAGTCGAAATGTGACTGGCACAGGGTCGTAGCTTTTGCTTGCGTCGGACGACTGGAAAAGTTGGGAAAACCACGATCGCTAGAAATGCGTTACCAACTTCTGGGGATGGGGGAGGCAAAGGGAAAAAGGGGAAAATTTTTGCCGCGTAATACGCTTGGATCGAAAACGAGGAATCCCCCGAAGACGAGTTTAGAGGCTCTTAGACTCGGAGCCGATGCATTCCCTTCGTGGCCAAATGTCACACGCAAAGGCCAATGAAAGAGCTCCTCTGACGAAGGTGGCCGTACTCCTCAGCGGCCTATCAATATTTATTATCGAAATCCCTTTAGGGCTCGGGGTAATCGCCGCAGCCTCTACGGTCTTGGAAATCTTGTATTAGTTCGTTCTAATCCAGCTCGCGGCGGTACTGGGGATAAAACGAAGGGGCGGGGGGAGAAGGGACGAGTTTTACGTCGCAAAGGGACGAGGTCCGCTCCGGCGGATGAGCGGGTTTTACGCTCTTGCGCTGCAGCGCCCGTTATTTTTCGCTTCCGCTGTGCGCGCGTGATGCACACACACACACGCGCGCGCACACGCATAAGCGAGATCGGCTTTTACGCCCTTTCCTTCGTTCTCGTAGCCTGTTTATCTCGAAATTTTTTATCGCGCCGCGTAAAGTATATTGAAAAATTTACGGTATTCGAATGGACACTTAGCTTTATGGCACGACCACGCATATTTACTTCAATTTGTTGAACTGTTGTTTTTTTTCTTTCGTTGACTGGGAAGAAAATGTGGAAAAAAATAACGAGTAATTTATTATCGGAGCGTTCAATATGGGTGGTGAAAGTTTCGAGTGTATTGCTGATAAAGCGACGAGCGGCTGATAAGTCTAATGCGATACTAATGGTTGTTTGACGTTTATTACTTTTAGCAGATTCTGCGATTCGAAACAGTAGTCGAAGGGTACATTGCTCAAATGTTTCGTCGCAATATTATGTAACGTACTCACAATACCCAGGTATAATAAATTTAATTTGTAGTCATTCTTAGGTTTACCTGAAACAGACAAAATACGAGAAAATTAGTAATTGCGATAAATCGTTTAAAGTTAATTTTTAATTACACAAATAGATATTATATGAACGTTCGCTTTATAACTTGCTGTATGTAAAAGCCATTTGTAAAGTTCAAAGTACCCAGGAAAATCAGTCTTATTACAACTTTATTCAGAGACTCCCATCCCCAATGAACTTCACTCATAAACTCTCGAAAAAAGAAGTGCCCGTCGCAGCAAATAAAAAACAAGGTACAAAAAATCCAGTTAATTCCTTATCGTCGCGCTTTACTGAATGGCGAGCTAATGGGTACTGAAGGGCGGGGGAGAGTCAGGCGTCTGCGGTGGTGCGCCAGTACAGCGCAACGTCTCCTTTTTCTACTTATAGCGCGAGAAATCGTGGCGGACGTCTCGCACTCTCTGCTTCTCTCGTATTCTCTCGGCTCTCCGGCGGTACAGCCACCGTTGCCGCAGCCAGCCGGGAAAGTTAGTCCCCTCGTTCGCGGAAGCCCCGGCAGGCAGGAGGAACTTTTCCCTGCCGGGGGCTCGCTATACCAGCAGCCTCGGCTCCCCCCGGCCGCCGCCGCCTCCTCCTGCCTCCTTCGATTTTGCCTCGCTGTGAGGAGCGACGAGATACGTCGCAGCGAGAGCTATGGAGGGAATCGATAGACACAGAGGCACGTCGGTACGCGACGACTCCGCCGCCGCGACGCGAGAGCCTCAAAGTTTCTCTCTCCGCCGGCGCCTCGGCAAATATCCTCCGCGACGTCTCCTCTTCCCCCCCCCCTCCTCGTATTCTGCTACCTACAATGGGACATCTTCTATGTACATATTCGTGTCTCTTTCTTCTCCTCCCCCTTCCAGCCCACCCGACCACCGACTCTCTCTCTCTTTTTTCCTCAATTTTAGACTCGCGCCTTCCATCCGACACTCTCGTGCCCTCTTCCCTTGCTCCTCGGCTTTTTTTTCTTTCTTTCTGTCTCTTTTTCGCCTCTTTGCTTCGCTCGGTTTTTTCCTCCTTATCAAGCCTCTTTCCTGCCCGCGAGCTAAAAATACAATCGATTCGGAATTCTTTTGCATAGCACAGACCGAGAGATGAGGCAAATTATAAATTTATTATCCGAATAATGAGAATTTTTGTGTACCGCGAATAATGATGGCGAGCTCTTTATACAGTCTGACGATTCATTGGAAGTACCAAATCTGACTAACAGTTCGATTAATTGGATATTTATATGGACGTTTTTTTTTGTACGCTTTATTTTCGTTATGTTATTAACAAGCTACGACGAGAATTGTTTTCAGATTTTTCCTGTTTTATTTATTTATTTTTGTTTTTTTAAAGAGATTACCGAAGAGCAATTGTACCATAAAATTTAAAATTATCACGGGAAATGAAAAATTTTCTTGTTTTAATAAAATGCAGGATGAATTCACATTTCCAAGGTATTATTAAAATCGTACATTTAACGCTCGGCCACGCGATTTCCATTCGTTAAATCAAAAAGAACGATTGAGTTTTTGTTAAAAGTAGCGCATATCGGAGGAGACAACTAGAACTGCAGAGAGTTTAAGCTAATGGCTCGGGTCGATGACAGAAGAGATAAAAGGCTAATTCGCTCGTTAATTTTTGGCATCTGCCTTTGCCCTAGGGCGGAGGGAAGACGCTGCCCCCCTCTCCTTCTCTCTGGCCGGTAAACATTGCCATAAATCAGAGGTCCGTGTCAGGCCGGGCGCGGAAAGATTTACCGGCGATCTTATTTCTTCTTGCTCTCGAGGCTGATCTACGCGATACTCTGCGAATCCGAAAATATTAATGCAGAGGAGAAGACGCTCGCCGCGACGACGAGTAATGAGATTCAGGGCCCCCTCGAGGGAGCCTGACACAAAAAAAGACGCGCCGAGGACGGAAAGTGGAGCATCGCGATGTACGCGCTCTCGTGGCCCTCGCTTAAACTCGCGCGTCTCCCCGCGTTACCGAACGACCGGTCCAAGTGCTCTAGACAACCCTCGCTCTTTTCCCTACCCGCCACATCGCCATCCTCCCCTCCGCTCTTCCTCGACTTCTTTATTTCTCTGTTTTTACCCACGGCAAATTCGGGTTAACACGTGCTCACCGTACCGTAACCGTTTCACGGTCAAGCGAGACGGAAGGACGGAGACGGGGTGGCAAGTAAAAATGTTTACGGGAAACGTCACGTGTGCGAGCGGAGAGTCTGGCACGGAAGAGGGCTACCGTTTTCGAGGGGCAAATACAAGACGATGCTTGCACTTATTTCGACTGGCATTTGCATATTGTATTTTTCTTTTACTTCAACCTAAAGCAGCTCAAAAGAAAGTAGAGTTATTGCTTGGGACTAAAATAACGGGGTATTTCTCTTCGTTTCTTTAGCTCGTGAAGGCAAACAATATTCATGTGACAATTACATTAGACAGGCAAGTCGAAATGAGAGGTACTTAAATATGCGCGCGCTCGCGACACTTTGGAAAGTTTCGTTGTGTAACGCAGGGAAAACGAAGCAGCAGCCGAAGTTCCGAGGAAACTCGAGGGCGGTCTCATCAGAAAGTATAAAAAGTCGAAAATCACGTAGCGTCAAAGGATAGTTCGGGACGGAAGCGCACATGGCCCTAGGAGAAACTTGGCGAGCCGGCTCGCACGACAATCGCGGAAAACCGTAATTTTCCGGCGGCGTCGCGAGAGCGGAGATGCAGAGAGAGAGACAGAGTCTCGCCCGAGGCGTGTGCCCGTGACGACGCACTCGTCGAAAAGTCGAAAGTCACACGGGCGCGCGGGTTCTCAAACACGCCAGAGGGGCGCCGGAGTTTTCCCACACCACAGCCGCCGCGGAGCTAGGGTCTCTCGCAGCACCGATATTTGACTTGGCGATTAACGCACCTGCGCACCGTAGAAGCTCACCTGCACGGACGCGTGTGCGCCGGCAACCTCTGCCGTTAGACCTCAAGTCTCGGTAAACCGCCTCGGCAAGTCTCGAAGTAACTGCTGCACACCGGTGTGCGCGCGCCCAGCCGGTAATTCGTTATGCACATTGCTGCGCCCTCAGCCGGATACACGCGGCCTCCTCGGGGGTCCAAAACGGCGCGTACACCTACTTAGGGACTCGTAGCCGAGTGGCTTGGCTAATGAGCCGCGAGGCATCTTCCGCGCGCATATGTTTCACCAGCGACGTATCAACTCCGCTACTCATCGCTAGGGGGGAAGAGCGTGAAATTTTATTCCTCCGGGGTCTACTCGCCGATTTATGCGTGTGCAACACTTGCAATCATCTCCGCCTCTTCTTTCCTTAATCGAGCAAACAAGCTTGCCGCTTTTTTTCGCCGCTGATATGATTTGAATAACGAGCAGGTTGCAGGAAATACGCGGGAATTTGCCGAAGACGTAACGAGCATTGGATTGGTTTGATAATTAACAAATTACACGTATACAACTCGATGGATATAAGCCGTAAAATGTAGAGAGCGCGCGTTGGTAACAGTGTAGAATCGAGTTGTACGTCTCGAGGCTAACGGTTCGTGTGCCAATAAAACAATAAGACAATCGAGGAAGTAGAAGAAGAAGGTGGGCCGAGTGCACGGGGCGCACGCAAGCGGCCGTTAACAATTGAGAGGGATTTTTGTTGGCGGACACGCGCGGCTAAAAGCAGCGAGCTCTGCTCGGTTGGATCTCACTAGGCTGCTGCGCGGGACTAACGCTCGTCGTACATACACACACGACGATTGCAGGGGCAGGGTAAATTGGCACGAGACGACGCGGAGCGACAACGGCGCTCGTGAGAGGAGAAAAGAGCGCGGCAAGCACTCGGCGCGGGTTATAGCTGATTTCACGGGGCTCTGGCTTTCCGGTCGCCTCATCTCGATGGCCCGTGAAACGAGAAGCGCGCCGCTCACGCGTGCCCGCGCGATAATTATTTTCCCCGACGTGTACTCCCTTTCTCGCCTCGTGCTCTCGGCCTATTGGCCGCGGCTCTATATTTTTCTGCGTCGACTCGCTGGCAGAGGCAATAGCCTCGCGAGTGCAATTACAGACGCGCTGAGGAGCAGCGTGTACGCATGGTGCTCTTTATTTTAAATAATCCCCGTTTGAGTTTGCATTGCAAGCAAGTGTTTGCCTTGCAAGTGCTTATAGACGAGGGATTGTCGCGGTATGTGTGTAGAGCGAGGTATTATGATCGATGTGTCGAGGTGGTCGGAAAGAAACGTCGGTTAATCATTGGAGCGCGGCAATTATGGGGAATCGATATTTCATTTGAGCGACGCCACGCTTACAGCTGTAACGAGGAAAAGAAGAAGAACGCCGCTGGAGGTGGTTCAGACCGAATAAAAACAAACAGTCGGCTGCAATCGACGCTTCTAAAAATATGCTCGGCCAAGATAGCCGATACCGCCAGAGAGGGGGGGGGAGCTACGCGAGAATTAATTATGAGCGCGAGCGATGACTACGGCGACGAGTCGACTCCAATATTCTCCCTCTTCGTTCTCCTTCCATTTCTCTCTCTTTTACTCGCTTGCCATTCTCTTCACCTTTAATTCGCTCAAATCCGTTAATTTAATTAGCCGGTGCTTGGCCGAATAAAAATTGCGCGCGCACACACATATACAGCTGAGCCGTCGCGTTCGCGAGCGAACGGCTAATTACATTAACGAACCAGGCCGAAGTATAGCCAACAGGTGAGAGAGGGAGAGAGAGAGAGAGATCAGTGCCACGGGAATCCCTCGCTTGCTCGCTTGCCTTCCGTGTAAACGAAATTTATGAGGCTTGCAGCAAACCTGGCCTCTTCGCGAGCCTCGTCGCTCCTCTCCTTCTTTTCCCCTTGATTCTCAGTCTCTCAACGACCTCTTTGACCTCCGACTATCCAAAAAGGGAGAGAGAGAGAGAGAGAGAGAGAGAGAGAGAGAGAGAGAGAGAGAGAGAGAGAGAGAAGGAATTGAATGTCTTTTTCGCCTCGTAAAGGAGAGAGCGCAATGGGCTTGCTGTAATTTTCGAAGATTGGCCCGGCTTTGAGCTTGGCTGCTTTGATTTCGCCGGAAATGCGCTGGCTTTACTCTCCCTCGCTCTCTATCCCTTGACCCGTGCGCGTCTGCGTCTGATTGCCTTGGAATGGCCATCTCGCGTTTTAACTAAAATTTGATGTATATCTTGGCTCGAAATTTCGAGGTATAGCCCATGTAGAGGTGGTATTAAAACTTATAGCTTATAAACAAACTCTCGAATCGTATTTTACATCGAGCGTAAAACGCGAACGGTATAGCGGACGAGCGGCTAGGTAAAGAGAGAGAAGCGGAATATAAAAATTTTTGCCCGACTTAACATCGTAAATTACAGCAAGGACGACTCAAGGGTGCGAGGTGAAGGAAAGAAACAGAGAGAGGGTCGGGAATGGAGGAAATTATTTAAGCAAAGATCAATTTGTAATGTGTTTGATTTGCTTGATTAGCAAGTTAAAGGACTTTGAAAATTTTACATTTCGAGCCACTGCTCGCGCCGCCGCTGCGAATCGATAAGCTTTACGAATCCAATTTCCTTGCAAATGCCACACCAGTGGACGACGCAGTCCGGTATACGGAGAGCTTTGAGTCTCCCCCTTCTGCCCCCTTCGTCACTCTCTCTCTCTCTCTCTTTCTGCCGGTACATTGATTTAGCCGTTCGGAAAGAATTACCATTTTAAATTTCAAACCGGATGTCTAGCGCACGAGAGGCATACTAGGCGCGAGGCGGGCATGCATTTTCATGGCTGGCTTTTATTGCGCTCTCCCTCTCTCTCTCTCTAGACTTCTCTTCCGCGATTAGCGAGTGCTAATCACTTCTCGCCGCTGGGAGAACGAGTCATCGGTTACACGTCGCTGCGTACGCCTACCCCTTCCCTTACTACGAACCAAACTTAACTTCGACATACATCCGTCAGTTGGTCGCTTGGCTCGTCGCTCCATCCCGGATCTGCTCTCCGTGATTCCCGCGGGCTTGGGAAAACAAGACGCGAACACCGAGACTCCGGAGGATGGGGAAATATGTCTGGCCTGGGATCGAAATCTCTTCGCTGACGCGACGTTTTTCACCAGATCAATCTTACTCCGCGTACGGCTCAGCTCTCTCTCGCGATGCAGGTGCGGCTCTGTGTGTGTGTGCTACTGCTGCAGCTACGGGAACTACGTCACCAGAGCCGCAGTGACTTAGCGGTCGACGGATCTTACGTCCCGCTGATAATTTCCGATAAGTGCTCGAGCGTGTTAAGTGGGCCGACTCGAGCCCGCCGTAGGGTATTAGTGCGTGGCTTCTTCTTCTTCCCCCCTGCTCCCTCCAACCCGGAGGAGCGTATACTCTAAGCTTGCATACGAAGATGTACATGTACCGAGTCGCGCGTTAGCTGCAGCTTTGTCACGTTACGTATTGCTAAATTTACCGCTCGATCACTATCTCGTGACGTTTAGCTTTGCAAAAATTATTCGAGTAATTGAATAAACGGAAACGAAAATTTCAATGTCTTCAGTTCTTAAACAGTCAAATTAAAAGAACTGCAGGAATTCCCGCTCTCGGTGGATAGATACACGGTAACGAATTTAGAGATCGAGCGCGGTCGCACGATAAGCGATTCGTCATATAGGAACGAGGGTGTCACGCGGCTCGTAAAGTCGATTCGCAACGAGCTTGGCGCCCGCGAGCCGCTGTATAGGCTGACCGAAAACGAGAGGCGTCGAGGGAGAGAGAGAGACGGAAGGACAGGAGGGGGTCTAGACGTAGAAGCGGGGGCGCTTGGAAACTTTATTAGTCCGGCCCTCGAGTCGTTACTCCTGATTTGTGCTCGCCATTATAATTGGGAATAATCGATGCGCCCTTCCATCCCCGCTCGGCTCTTTCTCTCTCTCTCTCCCGCGAGCATAGCCAAGCGCCAGTACGCGCCTCGGGAGAGCGGATCGGGACAATTACTGCGAACGATCTCCCCTCCCCCGTCCCTTGCCCATCCCGCTCTGTCCGAGTGCTTCTCTCGTTCCTCCCCCATTGCGAAACTTCCGATGCCGTTCTTCCTCCCCACCGCTGACTCTCTCTTTCTCTTTTTATAGCATTCTTCGTTCTCTCAATAGACTGGCGTTATTATTTTTGTGCGTGCTCAAATGCGCTTGTTTGCTGTGTATTGCGAGAAAAGTGCTATTATGGGCCGAAGGAATTTAATCAATGATATCCATAGAATTTTAACGTCCTGTGTGAGGTCGTTGAATATCGCAGTCTAAGCATCTACTTTGTTCTAGAATTTTAGTTTCATTGCCGAACAGAAGGAATTAACGCGCTCGGTATATCTGTAGCGGACGTGTTGGGTGATAAAAAATTCCGAAAGACTTTAACGACGCGCACGAGCCACTCGCCCTCCCTCCCTCATAGTCATCATTTACATTTTTATTTTGTCACGTGGTCGTTTAGTAGGAGAAAAAAAAAATTCCCTACGATGATTCACATTTATATCGGCCGAGATCCGCGCAGTAGCGCCGGCAGTACAGCAGCAGCTGTAGCGTAGTCCTGACGTTGTAATATTTATTAATGGAATGGCTCGAGTTTGGGGAAGTTGGGCAGAGAAGCTTTTATTAAGATGAGTGTTCATAATAAGCGTAACGGAGTTACTCAGGATTTTCGTGGTACTTTGACAGGCTTACGCTTAATTTATGTAAGCGATGTTTTCGGAAAGTTAATGTGCATCACGGAACGTCTAATATGCCGGAATTACCGCGAGTACATATCTATATACATTTTCTTTGGAAAGCCCGACTAAGAATTACCCGGCTGGTATAAGGCCAAGATTTAGCTATCCCTTTTCCCAGCTTAAATTCATCTTAAATGCATTATCTTAATTAGTGCATTTTAAAGATTTTACCCTGCGCTCGACTAATACAAGCCTGTATATTTGATGGAAATTTAACTTTGGAAAATCAGTCGGGTTGCGCCAAACGTTATTTCTGCATTTTCGAGTAGAGCGAACATTTCGCGTGAATGCATCAGAGATCGAATAGCGCTACAGTGCGTGGCTATGTGTGTGTGTGTGTATCGATGAATTACGCTTATAATTTAGCCGCGCGGTTACGAGCAATTACTTGTTTCGATAATTTATAGCTACATTCCGAATCGGTTTAGCTTCCAATGCATATTCGACTAGCGAACATTTAAAGTTACAAATGTCCCCGGGAGTGCAAACTCATAACGCATGCGCATTTCTCCGTAAAATATAAAACAACCCCTTTTATCAAGAATATTATCTGCCACAAATTGAAAGCCCCATAACTCCAAGGTACACACAAAACCAGACCTCTTTACACGAAAGCGAGTCGGAGCAACAGCAACAGCGCAGTGGTGGTGTAGCTCGAACATATCCTCATTACCAGGGGAGGGGGAAGGACAGAAGCGTTTTATCCAAGGTGTAGAGGCTGGTCAGGGGGGATAAAAGTCTCGTCGCAGGCCTCGGTCGAAAGCAGCTCCATATCGCCTTTGAATCCAGTTAGTCTCGCTGCATAAATAGAGCCGACATAACCTCGCTCTCTCTCTCTCTCTCTCTCTATCTCGCGGCGCGCTGGCTGTAAATTTCGCAAGTGGAAAAGATTTTCGGCTGACCCCAATTTATGCGAGCGTTTACACGCGGCCAAGCCCATCCCCCCTGAGCCCGTTCTTCCTCGGCTACATTCATCACTGAACAGCGAACACAGGAACGCAGCGAGCTCGCCTCAATAGGATCTTTGCAGCGAGAGAGAGAGAGAGCAAGTACGTGCGCGGGAAGTCGGAGACGCGCGTCCGCGAATCGTCCGCGACGCTGCCCGGAAGAAAAGGCGCGCGCGAGGGAGAGAGAGATCTTGCTCCGTAGATCCTCATAAATCTCGGCCGGGGATTTGGCTCCTTTATCCTCGAGCAGTAGCAGCAGCCACCCACTCGGCCTCCTTCCAGCAGACCGCCCTCCTCGAGCGCTCTTTCGCCGCCGCCCTTTCAATGAGCTGCTCCAGCTCCTGCTCCGCTTTCTCCTTTGGCCAAGCTCTTCCTGGCTTCTTCCAGCCAAGATGAGGAGAGACCAAGAGAAACAGGGCCAGGAAGGAGAAAAGAGGAGGAGGAGGAGGAGGAGGTAATGGAGTGGCTGACCGGTGAATAGAGAGTGACGAGTGAAAATCCAGTCGCGGCGGCTGGGCTGCCGCTGCTACTTGGCTTATATATATATACATGTATAACTCTTTCTACGCTCGCCAACGGCAGAGAAAACCTTCGTATCCGGCTGCACGCGCGCGCTTATGAATGATACATCAGAGGATTCGTTTATTTGCAATGGCGCTATAAGTCGACGCTTAGCCGAATTGAATTTGCAGAGCCGCGAGGAAAGCGCTAAACCCCCTTTCACCCCGCTTCTCTCGCTGCTTCCTCCGGCACCTTACCACTCGGTATAGCGACTGGTATTAATCATGCTACTCTCTTTCTCGCGAATTCATTACTAGGAAGTAACCTTTTGAAAGGAACTGATCCGAGACAGAGTGGGGGAGAGCAGGAGGAGAAGAAGAA
Organism: Anagyrus pseudococci; assembly: GCA_030522585.1. Lineage (NCBI taxonomy): Eukaryota > Metazoa > Arthropoda > Insecta > Hymenoptera > Encyrtidae > Anagyrus > Anagyrus pseudococci. The sequence continues at coordinate 31,829 of JAPYYQ010001227.1, forward strand.
GAAAGAGTCGCAGATAAGAAAATCCAGAGATTAAGCCAGAGATTAAAAAAGACAGACGACCGGAGAACAAGATCGACAATGGAAATAAAAAAGTGACGGCGCGACGGAGATCGGACCGAGCAGGAGGAGGAGGAGGCGAGGAGGTAGGACCGTGAGTGGAATAGAGGGGGGCTAAAGGATAAAAGAAAAAGTAGGGAAAAAAACTTGCTTGCGCTAAAACATTTGGTGGACGAAGAGAGAAAAAAAGGGGTCTAAAAGTCGCTGGTCTGGACTTTTGCTTTCTTCCCTCGTCGTCCGCGTCTACGTCGTCGTCTTCGTTGTCGCGAAAAGAACGAAGGATGATGCTACAGGGAGGAAGAGGCCGAAGGGGGCAGTGGCTTTATCGATTCCGAGAGCTGAATAATTGCTCGTCGTGCCAAATCGATTATAAATAACCCGATAGCGAAGCTCAGGTGAAGAGAGAAAGAGAGCGAAAGAGCGCGAGAGAGAGAGAGAGAGAGAGAAAGGGGCCGGGGGGAGAAGAAAGTCGAAGAATTTTCCCCCGTAATCCTTCACACTTGAAAGAGCTGCGTTAAGGTTGTTCTAACGAGTTTGACGCTGGTCAAATGAAAGCTTCCTGTGTATTGAAAATCCTTCTTTCAATATTTTCATCCTCCTTCTACTCTTCTTACTCTGCTTCTTCGCTCGCTTTATTCTCCTGTTATTGTGCTTTTTTCTTTAATGAGTTTTCGAGCACTTGCCTCTTCTTATTTTTTTTTTTTAATACTTTTTAATTAGTACTTCTTTTTTTTATATTTTCATTTTTCTTTCGCTACTTGGCCGTAGTTCAATCAACTTTTAAAAGGGTATATAAGAATAATTATTCATCGTGATATAGACAAAAATAATCAAGACTATTCTATATTTATCTACATTTATCCGTTTACGTATTTTATCCATCGATATTTCATACGGGCACGAAGCTTAATTAATAAATCGTGTGTGCAACCGATGTATATCGATAATTTTTTATCTCGCCCTCGCGCGCGCCAATATCGCCCGAGAATTCCGAGTTAAACAAATTTCACGTCACCGCGATATGTATTATCAGAAATTGATTAAATCAACCTCAAACAAGTCGGTGCATTTAGTTTGGTGCCCTCGCGCCGTCGTCGTTCTTCCCAACAAATTTCCATTGGATAGTCTTGGAAGACTTTCTAAAACAAATTTCGTTATCATGTCCCTAAAGCCAAGAAAATTGATGATTTCTCGCACGTAAGCCGTAAGAGTGCGTGTCATGAAGAAAGAAAATAATGGACTGACGCGTGAAACTTTGATATCCCAAGGCTGAAAAATAAGATTTATCGCAGCACACGCGATAAGGCTACCCTACACACAATTCCCTCCTAGGTGTATGTACACCTCACGCAGACATAGAAGCCGAGCAGTCTTTCCACGCGGACTATCCCAATGGTCGTCTCACCTATTAATTATCAAACTACCATTACCGAAATTAATTTCGTTTCGATGCCTCAACAATCGTTCATCATGAGCTCGGGACGCTTTTCATAAATATTTATCGAAGCCCGCACGTTCGCAAGCGCGAGTCTCGCGAATAAGCGAGTCGAGCGTAGCGTCTCGTCTTGCACGGGAAATGTCATTCGACGCTCTCTCGCCGGCACGAATCCAGCGCTTTTCCAACGCGGCGGCGCGTATTGCATCGGAAAATTATCGTTCGCGAGGCACGTAACGCGTCTTGACTCATCGGCTCTGCCCCCGTCCCTCTCGCGTGACTAACAGCCGTCCGAGAGAGCCGTCGCACTCTCTTCGTCGTGCTGCGGCGAGTGAGCAACGTCGCGAGGAATTTTCACCGCTGCTGCGCTCCGCGGCAAATAGGTACAAGGAAACTCGCTTACGAATTGTGTGGAATCCGTGTCGCTCTCTTGTCGCCGGTAGTTTTCCTCTGCTGGGCGCGTCTCTCGCCCGTCTCTGCCGCCAGAGGCCGGGGGAACGAAAATCGTATAATGCTTCTCGCTATGGGCTTGGGCATTGATTTTTTTTCCTCCTCCGTCTCTTCAATTTTCCTTCGAGTCTTTTTTTCCGCTCTGACTTATCGTTTTGGGTTCGGGCAAAAAGTCTTCGGGCCAGTAAATGATTGTCTTTAACAGGCGCGCTCGGGTCCGCGCGTAATGAGGAAAACGACAATCGTTTCGTTCCGCCACGTAATTCAGTGGCTGTCTACCGGCCCGAGATTTACTCATCGCTCGCTAAAGTTTAAAATAATCTTTTTCCCGCTTTAGAGGCGTGTGCGCGCGTTCGTAGGAAACTCTTTTTTCAGTCGCCGGTCTAAAGCGGGAAAAAAAGTCATTAGCAAGTGGCAATTCTGTCGAACGTTAAAAGTCACGCGGCGGCTGATATTGCGGAGAGAAAAAGAAAAACTCAAGACGTAGTCACACCGCTGCAGCGTGTGAGGCTCGGCCGCGGCTATTGTTTATTTTAACAACCTTCCGACCGCTTTTAATTTGAAATAGAGAAGTCGAAGCAACACCGGGAAAAATAAAGAGTAGCTCACTTCAATAAACGGCCCGGCGAGCAGGCTGCAGCGTCCATAATTTCGTTTCCGCAAAAACAAGCGTTTTCAGCGTCTCTTCTTACGCGCGCGCTTTTTTTTCGCGCTCCGTAAATTCCACGTGGGTCGGCAAGGCACTTAGCAGCCAAGAACCGCCAGAGGAATTCCACTATGAGGCGCTCAAGCGGTAGGACGGCGGTAGCTTTAGCGTACAACCCCTACCCTCCTCCCACCGATAGCCAGGGCTCGTTCGGATTAACGATAAATTAAGTCCCTTGGCGTCGGTGGCAGCGAGCTTTCGCTGGCAATCGATAGATCGAACGGCCAAGATCGTCGTGCGAAAAATAAATCACGTTAATAGCGCTCGCACGCCTGCGCCTGCTGGGGAAGGCCGTAAGGCGAGACGCGCCATACACCCTCCCACGGCGTACTCGAGCGCGTGGAGGGACAGAGGGCGGCGCAGGTGTGCGTGCAAATCACCAGTGGTCTGCTGCTGGCGGTGTGCGCAGTCAGGAAACGACCTTATCTACTCTTCCACCCTAATAATGCCGCCCTAATCATTCCCGTAATCCCTGATATATCGATGACTCCCTGGGATCTCTCTTGAACCTCCTCCTCCTACTCTAATTCCAATACTGCTTTTCCTTTCCATTTCAACGTTGTATATGCGTTGAGATAGAAAGCAAAGCAGCCCATTCCATCGAAGAAGAGAGAAAGAGCGAGAAATGATTGGCTTTGGAATGCGACACCTGCACGGCATATCGGCTCCCCTATTTTCCGGTATAATTAGCAGTGCGAAATTAATTGGTCGACCGCGAGCGACAATTATTTCGACGTGTGGGGAGGGCGGATTATACGAATATGGCTAGATGAGAGAAGGTATATAGAAGGGCCGCTGGAATATTTAATAGAAAGCTCTCATCGGGAGGAGAATCTCAGAGCCTTCTCCCCCTCGGTCCTCACTCCTCTCGTTATGTTTCTTGGGAGGATGAGAGCAGCGGCCGCCCTTCAGTAGCGAACTTTTCGATTGCGCGTGGGCGCGGCAAAGTTCCGCGGAGCAGCGTCTCGAGAGCCGCTGCTGCTGCTGCTCTCTCGTTGAGAGGATAAAGGTCGAGCTAGCGCTATCGAGTTCGGGGCTTCAAGCGTTCAGCGAAGAAAATTAATTTCGCGCTGCCCCCTCAATATCTCCCCTCGCCTCCACCTCTCATCTCCTTTCCCTTTTCTTAGACTCTATGTCTTGGCCTTGGATGAGCAAGGGCTTCGATTTTTTACGCACTTTTTCCATTAAATGTTCAGCAGGAAATGAAGGATATTCGCTCGGTGTTTATTTTCCACTCGTTTGCCAAGGCTAATTTTAATGTTTTTTATTTTTAGGTAACTCGAAAAAAAATTTCATACTTTTTTGACCTGGCATATAATTAAAATTTTTAATTTCACCGGGAAATTCGGAGAGCTTAAAATCTTTGCATTTATTTTTTTTTTAATTTCACTAACAAATTTTATTCTATGTTATTCGAAATAATTAGAGAAAGAATTATGTTGAATGAATTTCAAGCGAAAAATAATTTTCTTTCTATCCCGAGAATTCAACGTATTATTGAAATTATAAATTTGATGGTGTTTTTTAATTAGGCATAAAATTCTCTAGTTAATGAGTTTTTTTTAACGTACCTTTTATTTATTTTTTCCCCTCTCTTTGCCCTGAAACGCAACTTAATTATTGGAAAATTACATTAGCACTGGTTTATTTCCCGATAATTCAGTTAATTTTGATAGTCCGCAGGAATAAGTATACAAATTGTTGTAACTCATTGTTCTTCAATTCAATGCCTTTGAAAAGAAAACTTTAAAATTTACTGGGTCTTCCTGTGCTGCAACCCGTGCGTAACTCGCTTATTCAATCTGATCGCGTATATAACATGCTGTTACACCAATCTAATGGTATCCGTTAATTAAATTTTTCAATATCGAAACAAAGCCAGCCATAAAAATCAATCAATACAAGCTGAACAAATCACACACTAGCCCTTTGGCCTGGGACTAGTATACGCGTATATCGAACGGCAAAATCTATATCTCGCGTGAGAAACGCCCTCCCAGCTCTCGCACATAATTAAAACGACCACTCTCGGCAAACGGCATAACGAGCCAGAGCCCCGGCTCTACCACGACAAAAAGATGAGTTAGCAAGGGGGTAGAATGGAGAGAGGAAGAGTCGGCCAGAGGGGAGGGAGGTCGAGAGAGAGAGAGAGGGAACGGGAAACAACAATCGGACACGGCGTCGCCAGGGCGATAAGTGAAATACGACGTTGGCGAGCACAGGGATGGGGAGGGAGGGCTTTCGCGTGCCCGAGCGGAATTTCGCGGTGGCGCTCTCTCGGCTGCTCGCCGGCGCACATATCATAATTACATCTGCGATCGTAACTCGCCGCGTCGTAAATCCGGAGCCGGTGCGCGCGCTGCTATAGGCGACCTTACGCCCAAACGGAGTTGGCCCTGGCTAAATCGGCTCGGCCTCATCCCAAGCCGATCTCAGCGATGGATTTACGAGGAGCAGTGCGTTGGCCCGATTTCCCCGCGACTTTTCGCACACGGCACAGCCTGCACAGAAGCTCAAGCCCGCGCGTGAGAGGCTTTCAGCACCTCACCGCGCGCGAAGAGTGAGAGAGAGAGAGAGAGAGAGCAGGTATACGCTGGGATTAAGCGTTTGATGGATTGGACGTGGCAGCAGTAACTGCAGCAGACGGACTACCGGCGGCGTTATATTGATTTCGCGATTCGAGAGAGCTTCGGCCCTCCTCCCGCAAATCCAGGCGCGACATTCCGAGCGAATTCTTTCGGATTTTTCCTTTCTAGTTGCGCGTCAACCAGTGAGTCGACGGCTTGTACGCGCTGGCTTCAGCACAATCAGCCGCACTACGTACGTAGCAACCAAAGTTAGTTTTTAAATGCGAAAGGGGAAATACGCTTGGCTTTAAGCCCCTCTCGCCATCTGACGAAGGCGGCCAGCCTCCCCCGCGCTTTCTCTCGCGGTTAATTGTATCTAACGCCTCCTCCTCGAGATCAAGTTGTAGTCCCCCCTCCCCCATGCCACTGAATCCACACATTTCTAAGAAAACAAAACCGGTCCGCTC
>JAPYYQ010001228.1:0-37500 GCA_030522585.1 Anagyrus pseudococci
GGTTTAAAATATTGGTATTAACCCCCCCTAAATGAAAAACCATGTCCGATCCGGTCTCGATTTTTTGTCGAAAAAATGTCTCTATTTCCTGTACTATTTTGTTTTACAAGAGTCATCGCTTTTAAGCGGCCTTATGCTCTTGAGCAACTCGCGCGCGCGCTTCGAGCAAATCTCTCGGCTGCACCGGATCCGCGCGGAAGTCCGGACTACACGCAAGGCCACACGGTCCAGTGCTCTCTCTCCTCGCCGGCGTCTTCCTTTGCCTTTCCTCTTTCCGCAACGAGAAAAGCTCGCTGGCTTTTCATGCCTTCCGACCCCTTCCACTCTTTTCCTTTTTATTTTCGAGCGAGAGAACAATGGCTTGGCCAACCTACTGTCGCGCCGCCGTAGTTTTTGGACATTATTCTGTCGCGCTGGATAGGCCGGTTAAAAATTTTTGCGAAATTTAGAAAGTCCCTGCCGCCAGGGAGCAGCAACGACGCCACGGATGAGAGTTGCGCGCCGGTCCGAGAGAGCAGTCGCGTGCTGATATGCTCATTTTTGTACGAGTTGTACAATTTAATTTTACGATTGCATCCCTTATACGCCGTTGTGGGAGTGAAAGAGAGAAAATACTCTCCCGACCGACTTTATTTATGTCTGCCATAACATCACTTTCTCGTTCGATGCTGTTACCTCTGCCACAGCCAGCAGCAGTAGCAACAGCTGACTTTTGAATATGTTGAATATGAAGATACTTATCATCGAGCTAATTAGTATTCAAGTTTACAGAAATGCTATTTTTTTTATATCGATATCTATTACTGCCTTCGTTGCATCATCCTCGAATATTCATATTTGATCTGCAGCCGGTTAGAGCCCAAGTCATACGTGCAGCATTTTATTAGAGCAATTTTCTCGGTACTTATTACCGCCAGCATACTAGTCTTTTGTTTCGCTCAAAATTCTAGTTAATTTAAATGGTCTATTGTATACCCGGCGAAACAACGCTCGCGCCTGATCGATTTAATTAGCTCGATCTCGAGGAATTTTCATTAGAAAAGCAGAAAAATAGAGGCGGCGGTCAGGAAATGTATACAAATTAATAAATTATCTTGGGCGAACTAATGCGAATTCTTCAATGGAAAATCTATCGGACTCTCGCGCGCTGTTATACAACGTCTCTATATAATACGAGAGCAATAGTAATTAATCAAGCGAATGTATACTATAAGTGCACTTCAATCGATTGATTATGAAACGTATACACACTGGTAGAACAGAAATATTTTTTTCTTCTCTCTCTCTCTCGTTTTCAAAGGCACAAATTGCAAGCTGTATTATACGTTTGTTTGTGTATACACGACAAACAAAACAGCGCGTGTCCCTTTCCTCTCGCGCGAGTGCCGATAAGCTTACCGATTTATCCCAATCATTGTTTGTTCTGTCTCGAGCCTATATTATTAAAGTCTTCATCTAGAATTTCACGGCAACGATCTCTCTAATGCCCCTACAACTCTCGCCACGTACACACACGAAACCCGCGCTTGTATACGACCGATATGCAAAGAGCGTTTTTCCAATGTCGAAATAACTGACAATCAACATTCGGCGTGTAAGCGCGTAATAAGCGTACATAGGACTAGCACAAGCCGGCGGTTATATCACCCGCGTTCACGTCCGCGTATGTACGTACCTGCACTTTCCCAACGAGCTCCGTATGCCCCCTCCCCTCCCCCGAGCAGCAGCCGCGGAAAACATGCGGGCCCGAAAGCACTTCGCGCGGACTTTATCAATCGATTAAGAAGCATGACGGCCAAGTGACGCGGTGCAATTTCGCGGGGCATTATCTCAAGCGTCCGCGCTCTTGGCGTACGCTATACGCGCTATATGTAACTCGGCTAACAACAATTCCCTGATCCACTTTTGCGCGCCACGTGTGCGAGAAAGGCGCGTACACGCCGCTAGATTATCTCTCTCTCTCTTTCTCGGGCAGCAGTCGACCATCGAAGGTCAATGCGGAGGCGAAAAAAAAGCATTCCCTCGGACTCCCTCGGACAAGAACGCGCCGGCTAGTCTGTGTATGCGGGCAGGAGGATACGAGCAGCCGCGACACACACACACACACATATATATCCGTTAAAGTCGCCTGCCCGTAAACTTGACAGACGCGATTCCCCCCCCCCCCCCTTGTGTTGAGAATGTGTGTAAGTGTCGTTAACCGGACCCCCGCGCCACGGGCAAAACGGGTCGGCCTTGCCCCGGGCGCTCCGCGTGTACTCACGGGAATCCGGCCGATCGCCCCCCTTGAGGAGGTTTGTTTTTAAACGATCGGCCTTTTAATTGGCTTGAATGTGACCTGCTGCACTTGCTCCGCCTTTTTTTCTTTTATCAAACCAATTTCCGCGTTTATACGCGTATACGTGACTAAAATTAAAAGGGTTATAAGTTTACGTGATCGGTATACATTTTTGATATAACTCACTGTGCGTTGAAAGAGAGACTGCTAAGTCTGTACAGCACCTCTTTCTCTCTGGGTACATACGTTGCAAAATCTTAATTCCACAATGCAATAAAGTATTTCTCCTGGCGGTTATATTCGTAGTAAAAAACAATGGGCTATCCGCCGTTGGTGGTGGTGGTGGTGGTGGTAATTCGCTCGATCAGATAACTGTTATACGCGTGTATTCTCGAGCGTCCGGACAAAAGAAGATCGGAAAATTACAGCGTCCAAATTCCAAAAAAGAAATTGTGAAAACGACGAGGGGGGCGTTAGGCAACTGCGCCTCGCCTCGCGCGGCCGGCATTACCTAACCGAGCATCATCAAGCTCGAAAGCTTACAAGCACCCATACTCGCGAATAGCCTAATGGTTACGTTTCACCCAGAGAGAGAAAGAGAATCGCCGCTCGCTAAGTCCTCCATCTTCACGGGCCACTGGGCTTTGGAACACGCGGAACCGCCAACGTCTAGAGTCGCGTGCTTAAAACCTCTGTCAACCGCAGCGAGACAGATACCAAGTCGATATACCAAGAGAGCGCCCCGCAGCCGGCTGTATTACGCAATGTAGCGCCCACGTCTCTATACAGCTCTTTATATATACATACATACATCCTGCAGGCTTTATCACTCGGGGGATATGTATTTTTTTTCGCGGGCCGGGCTGGTCCGGATTAATAAATGCAGTGGCTATATCGCGGCGCGCTTTCGTTATTACGAAAATAGGCTATCTCTCTGTTGCACCCCCCCCCCCGCTGTATACCGAGAAGAGAAAGAGAAAGGGGCCGGAGAAAAATTGAGCGATCGGATTATCGCCGGGACCATTAAGACCGCTATCTGCTCTTTCACCGTTCGCGCTTTGATAAGCTCTTATACTCCGCGCGAACGTGTACGAGGTTTCTTTTGAATACGTTATCTCCAGCAGGGCCTAGAAAACTGATGTACCAGCTGGTTCCTGCTGATATGATGGTTAAAGGGGTTTGGATAAGATTTGACGGGATGCTGTGCGATCGGAGGAGAAGGGGTGATTTTTCCCGTGGAAATTGGTTGTTGTTGTTGTCGCTGGAAAACCCGTGTTCTCTCTCTCCCTCTCGTGTGTATATCACGTGAGAAAGCCGTGAAAGTCGGAAAATAATAAATGCATTAGCATATCGTAACCTTAAACGCGCCGCGCGCCGATAACATATTATAGCGTTTACCTTACACGAGAAGTAGATTATGCAAAGTGAACGGTACACACATATATGCGTTTCAATGGAATTTGTCAATGTTATACTCCCCGCGCGCACTGATCGCGAGAGAGAGTGGAGCTTACGAAAAAAAAATAGTTATATTGCTCTAACGCGAGAGCGCATGTGCAAGAGCCAATAGATCTCGGACGCAGACACACACACACACGCCTTTCGTTATACGCACATATTGTTACCGCAACGCGCCTATAATGTCCAGCTCGCTCCCCGATGCTTGTCTGCGCGCGTATACCCTTGAACGGATTCCCCTCTCCCCTCCCTTGACTGTAGTTTCGATCCGTTGGCAAATTTCGCATTTAATCGCAGCTGCTTATGCACGAGCAATGCTTCGCGCGCGCGCAGGATGCACTGTTTTCTAGCTCTGGAACGTGGCTTGGCGCGAAGAATTTTCTTTTCGATTTCTCAGCCGGCGCGACTGGTCATGCGCGCGAGTGTGTTATGGGAGGGTTGACGACGAGTTGCGCAATAAACGATAGTCGGTCCGGGCGCGAGCACATTTTCGCGCGTATAAGCTCATTTGAAAGCAACGCTCGTCAGGCGTATGTATGTGTGTACACACAGACGCAAACGAGAAGCCGTGTGAATTTGTGATTTATCGCACGCGCTTACACGTGCGCGAGAGAGAGAGAGAGAGGTTCCGCGTCGGTTTTTCGCGAAAAGCGACAGGTTGCGTTATGAATATATCGGCACCGAATCTAAATTCAAATTAATAAGCGCTTTTTAATATTTGCACTTGTGCCACTGCGCGCGCGGATATTTAATCGGAACTATCGGCCTTTGGCGAAATAAAAACGAGTTAAGACGACGGACAGTTTGGAAAATCGCCAGCCGCCTTACGAATTGAGATCGCAGTGGGCAAAGCGCATAAATCACGAGAGAGCTGGTAAATTACGGCAACGCGCTAATAACACTGAGAGGTCCGCGTTCGAAAATGAAAGGGCCCGACAGAGAGAGAGCGCCGAGTGAAACAAGCGTGTCTCGCAAATGAATTTCTTTTCCGCGTTGCAATATCTCGCGACGGCCCTCTTACTAAACCAAAATACACGGCTCTGATCGAAACTTGGACATCGAGAGAAAGAGGCAGGCGTGGTGGATCGTTAGAGCGTGCCCTGTTAAAAACGCGTCTCTCTCTCTCTCGGCGAGAGACGTAATCAGGCAGGACGTCAGCTGGGGGAGAGCTACATAAAATCGGTTGCGCTTCGCCGCGTCCAGACAACAGCCACACCGACGACGCCTCTATCTCGTGCTTTTAAACGCTCCGGAGCCTCGACAGGCGCGCTCGAGAAAGAGCCTCCATAATGCCCCCCCCCCGTCTGCTTTGCAACAATCGACCGCGATCGGCGCCGATCGCTATCGCCCTCTCTCTCTCTCCGGCCGACTCTCTGCAACTGTAATTGCATTTTTCAAAAATATCGCGCCGGCCCGATCTTGCTTTTCACCGGCTACTCTTTCTTCGGCAGCCGACGCGCTCCGCGGACAGGAGGTTTCACTTTTTTCCCCTTCCTCTTTTTCCCAGCTCCCCTTTTGCTATATGGTATGCTCGTAAACCAAAGCTGCGGAGGATCGATTATCAAATTTATTACCGATTTTCGAATTTTCTTTAAAGTTAAGCTCCGCGGCGATCGGTATAAATCGGTATAATCCCCCCTCGGGGTAGAGAGTTATGAAACGCGATTAACGACAAGTTTTCACGGGAATTTGGAAATTTGCATTAGTCCGTTTGGCCGGCGCACGAATATCGCGCGCAAGTGTGAGAATACCTGCATTAAGTATACATATCAACTCGTTTGCCCAGTTATTGGCTGACTTTGTGTAACGCATTCCGGGCCGCTGCGATATTCGATCGGAAATCTGCAAAATGTAGTTTACTTTGGGCTAATGCCTATGAATTTATTTTTAATGGGCATTTATTTAGAAAAAAAACTAGTACACTTTTATGACGTTAATTAAATATATTGCCGCTCTACAAACTCGCTCCGTAAAAACTTTGGGGGGGGGGGGCTCTTATGCATTTCGGTGATTGAAAAGCATAAACACGTGATATTTATTCTCGATGTATATCGGTATACAGCAGAATCGGTATTATTTCATTTAAAATTATACACATTACGCGCGGTTATAATTTTCTTTCTCGTATATTTCTACGAAACCTTCAAAAGTTTGCGGAAAAAAAAACGAGAAGGCGCGCACTCGCCGATCGCTATCGGCGCCCCTCTCAATAATGAGCCCGTCAGATTCCCAACGTTTTTCAGCTGAAATTAATTACTCGCTACCTGCGATTTGATAAGCATTTAATTTCGTTCTCATCTGCGCCGCGCTGAGAGAGCTATGTCAGGCTCGTCGAGATAACTAAATTGAGTATTAATTATATTGCGTTATCGCAATGTCGCTCGGCGTCTACGGTTAACAACGGTTAAATGAATATTAAGTTCTCAGATATCGGATAACGCGTTCTCTCTCTTCGTAGAATATAATAAATATCTCGGATTCCCCCTTCTAATGCCCATAAATACACCCGGACAAATCCGTTGTGATACGTGGATATAAATAATCATGCTTTTGCTTCAATCCTCTACACAGATGTATGTATTTCCGACGAGCAATTTCACTGCCCGAGGGCACCCGAGGAAATTGCTCCCGAACCAATAAACATTACAAAAGACAAGTTTCTTTTTTTTCCTCCGCGCTCTTTATGTAACGCCGCGGGAGATGCAACGCGCGCCTGCTGTTCTCTTTTTTTTGCGCCCAAGCCCGCGGATCGCCGCGGAACCGGAGCGAATTAATTCATTAAAGGCGAGAAACGAAGATGGCAGGCCGGCTTTCACCGATTGCTACCGAAGCTTCTTCTCCCGCCCCCTCTTTCTTGCCTTAACGCGCTCCAATATCCGGAGCACTTTTTGCGAAATCGAAAGTCAGCCGGGATACATCGATATACGTATATTTATTGGAGATGAACTCGCGAGAGGCTCTCAATAAAAGGCCCGAAAGCGAAATAGCAGCGTAGCTTAGCCGCGCGCTTAATTTATCACGTACGCACACGGACACAATACAAATATACCAATTCGATATCCGTGTATATGCATAAATCGGTTGCGCAAGAAATTTTCATTCCCGGCAGATTTAAAACTTTCTCCGCGAAAAGAAAGACGTTGCGTGTCGCTTAAATGTTTATTTTTACGATAGACATTGCGCATATCATTGCCGTTTATTATACCAACCCCCCAGCCTATAAAATTGCGCTGTTAAAGAAAAAATATCGCTCGTCGTAAAGCGCCGAGTCACCAATTAATTCGCAAACGCGGGCAAAAGAAACGGAGGAAAAATCGAAATTTTACCGCGAAAAATATCGGGACGAGAAACAAAAAAACCATTCCATCGATAACGACACGAGCGCGCGCGCGTAAGTATAAGTGTGTGTACGATCGATAAAAAAAAAAAGAATTTCGGGGAAAAACAGCGTGTTCGCAACAGCTCCGGCTACAAATTCTCCGGCCCGTAAGACTTAACACGTCCGAGCGCAGCGGCAGGTACTTTGGAGCCGATCGGGGTTTGTCTACGCCCGACAATGGCGAAATTACGCGCGGCCAAGCGAGCCGTATAAAAGGCACCGGGAGTCCGTAATCGATCCTGCCTCTCGATAGCCTAGTCTTTATGAGGGTGTACGCGAGAGAGCCGCTATCGATAGCCCTCTGGAATAAGGCCAGCCGGCTTACATAAGGACGCCCACTTGCATTACTCCCGCTCGAAATAAACACCTCGCGAGTGCTAGAACGAGAGAAGGCAAGGGGGGAGGAGACGCGCGCACGCGCGCATTTTTATGGGTATATTGGAGCGCGAATTCGCAAACGCGCCTGGTAGCGCCTCACGGCTGTGCTTTTAATGAACTCCCCCGGCTAATGCGTGTCCGATAAACGTTATTTACCGATTTTAATGGCCGATCGATTTATATTTCATTGGCCCGAGAAATTTGAGCCTCCTTGGAATTGCAACGATTTCGCGGGGGGTTTTTTTTAGATCTCGCGGACAAGCGCGCTCGAATGAATTTTGTTATTGGTTTTATTTTTTTAGCTTAAGCACGTTAAAGCCGGAGGGGGGTAATTCAAACGGATAGCGGAAAAATTAGCCGGTCAAGTCGAATAAATCAGGCAATTTTTCAGCGTTATCTTTATTTTTGTTTTAGGGGGGGAATGTAGCTATGGCGGCACGACTAAAAGTGAATATAAATAGACTCGTTCGTGGGAAATCGGTATTGATATGTATTTGAGATCTACATGAAAAGCATCGGCAATTCACCTGTACGAAGTCGCGATCGAGAAATCTCTCTCTTTCTCTTTTCCCCGATGCAAAAACGAGAGACACACACACGGGTAGAGCTGCAGCAGCAGCCGTTCAATGTTCTCTCGCTGGCGAAAGACACGGTATCAGCTACCGCTCGCAAGAGTAGATAAATCGTTATATTCAAACAGCCGGCTCGATTTTTCTTGTTAGCGCGTTTATTTTAATAAAGACGTATCAAAACGAGCAATAATTTGCAGCCTCCACGCTCTATCCCACCCGAGAGATATATATACACACCCGAGAAATCGACAGCTGGAAACTCGATGTTGATTTTTTCCTTTCAATCTCTCCTCCCAGAGCATTTCCATCCACTTAACAAACACACGCGCATTTTTTCTCCAATATCGTCCAGATACATCGGCCCGATAAACGCTATTTCACGTGCGTGTGTAGACTTATGCGCGAGAGCACGTAAAATTTCAGCGCAATAACACACGCAGAGCCCCGCGCGCGCGTGGCGTTACGCGGAAGCCTTTTTTTCCTCACTCCTTAAAATACCTAATCGACAGCCGGATCGCGTATTATCTGGCCTATCTTGTATTAAATCTTGTTGAATCTAATTACTTCTGTCATCGATCGAGAGCGAAAAAAAAGAAAAGCCGGCTTTATTACCTATTCATATCGCGTTTGCCGTTTACAATTGGAAAATTCGCGCTTAATACTAAAATATGCGCGCGCATACACATTTCAAACGGAATTGTTATGAGATTACAGCTTGTCACACTAATATTCCAGTTTTTATTCCCTCCGCCATGCGAACCCATTAGCGCGCGGGGCTTTATGATAAATCATGCGATTGATTTCACGCGATGTGTTTTCCCCGCACGTTGGCACTTAAATAACAGCTTTTAGATAAAGGCATAACAAAGTTCGTAAATCGACGGAATTACACCGACAAACGTATCAATTAACGCTCATTGTGCAGCCTTTTAAATTCGCGATATAGCCGCTTTTTTTCTTTCCTCTCCTCCCCACCGTGATTTACATCTCAACTAATAAACCCCCGCGCGCAGCCACACTGGCAAGCTATCATTATTATCAAATGTTTAGAAACACTTTTAACGATCTTATTTTTCTCTCATACATCGATCCCGCCACGACGACCTATAAAAATGCATAAAGCCGATAATTACGAAAAATTAGCCAAACACACGCCTTACCCAATTTCTGTCTATAGCCGCGAACTTTGGAATAATTAAAGTTACATATACGATTCTTTGTATTTCAAATCCTTCGATTTCATCATATAACGTCGTCAGGGAAGAGCGTTGCACATCGCGCAAGAAGCACACAAAATCGAGAATATAATCGGCAAAAAATAACGTCTTAATTAAAAGAAAATAAAATATACTCACACCTATATCACAATCCGAGAAACGCACGTCCGTTGCATTATTTAACCAACCCCACCAAGGACGTGTCAGGTTACAGCTGGGAAGATAAGAGAATGAAAAATCGTTTGAAAAAAAAACAGAAGAAGAAACGGTAGGAGTCACATAGGGTTTTTATCCTGAAAGCGCGCAATTTGCCGATCTCTCGCGGCGTTATCTGCCGCGTCACGCTGATCGCACATATGTGCCGCGAGTCCCTTGCTACTTCGCGAAGCACACGCGTGCGGTACAGCTTGAGACAGCGCGGGAGTGGGCATTGTCACTTATCACGCGGTTTGCGCAAAGACACAGAGACCGCTAAAAAAGGAACCCAAGGCAAGCGTGCGATTCGATAATTAGCATGCGATCTCGCCGACGCGGGGGGGAATCCCAGAGAAGCGTGAACTTGACATTGTTGACCAGACGCCGTGAGTTATTTGCTGCTCTTACCAGATCATCGAGCGACTTCGTTCTCTCGTTCGTTATACCGGCGTATTTCATTGCTTCGGTTATTTTGAAGTGCGTGCGTACTGTTCGTGGGAAATGTCATTATGACGCGCATTTTGCCGGGAGACCTGCGGCGTTGTTTTTCGCGCGCGGCGATAAAAGCACTATGGGAATTATACATCGTTGATGTCTCAATGACGCTCCATTGTGCAATGGCGAGTTGCCGGTTTTTCGGATTTTTCCATCTGACAGTTATTATTCGTAATCGTTGCACTATCGTAAGTCCGATTACGTCTCTCTCGAGGGTGTTGGAGCGCGCTCTCGAGATAAGTGCGAGAGAACTCGGCCAATGCCAGCTCTCCCCTGAGAGATCGGTCGAGACAGTCGGTGCTGTTTCCTTTATATATACACCAAGCCCTAGCCTGCTGTCGCAAATCAATCGTTTAGCATCACCTCCCGGCATTCGGAGCACTGCTATTTACCACCCCGGGACACGATCCAATTAAACTCCACTCACTCAAGTGCCAATCCCACCCCCACCCATACCTCACACGCTCTTGGAAACGAAAGAAAAAAAAAGGAAATCGGTTCGAATGCAAAGCGCTTGTTAAATTATCCCCCTCGGATCGGTTGGAAAGCCAGCGTCACTGCAGAGTGCGGCCTGCTTATTACCCGCGACATCGAACGAGAGGGGCGTGGAGCAACGGGAGGAAAGCTCATTCAGTCACAATAAATTCCGGCGCGAATGCCGATTACACGTTTAGAGAGACACACACACACACAGCGCAATCGAGAGCAATCGGAGGGGCCGTTCTCCTTCGAGACAGAGCTGTAGGGAAAGCCACACGGAGAGTCGGTCCCACGCGTCCGAAAAATCGGCTCGCCGTCGACCTTTCCCTCCTGCCCCTACGTCAAGGAGCATGCCACGTTACGCCAGCTGTGTCTGGCACGCACGTGTATACACGTGTACATACGCGCTATACCGCGGTCTTTTTGCCATGCGCACTCTCTCTCGTTGCTTAACGAGCGCGCGCGCGCACACCGCGCTAATATGCGCGAATGCTCTGCTTGTCCGAGCTGCCTGGCTGTTTTTTTTTTCCCCGGCAACGTTTTTTCCCCGTCAGACCCTTTTAACGCGTTTCCGTGAAGGCAGCCGCGGAGGCTAAGTGAAAAGGGACAAAAAACCGCAGCCCGCGGGACAGGTCCGAGATGTACGCGGGGGGAGTCCATTGTCCCCCCCCCCACTCGAGAGAGGGGGTGGTACGTACGCGCATGTATATGTACACAAGTGACGAAACGACTGGCGGCAGCTCGTAATTAGCCGAGTTGGCTTTTTGCCTCTGTACGCGAAGCACACAAAAGCCCCCACCTCCTCCCCCCCTCGCTCGCGTGTCGAAATGCCAATCTCTGTTGGCCAGGCAAAAATATCGATAGACATATCCAATCAACGTGTACATACGTACGTGTACGGCTCTTTCTTTTTCTCTCGCTCGCTCGGTATCATTGCCGCGTTCCGATTACACGCTCGATCGGCGGGGATAATTCAGCGAGTCGCACCTGACTCCAGGGCCTCGTGCCAGCCGCAACCCAGCAGCGCGTTTCCTCTCGCAAAAACGGATCTCCATTAGCGATTACAAACAAAAATATTACCCACCCTCGAGTAATACGCCGCGACTTTTCACACGCGCGTTAGACACGCGCCGCTCATTTTTGCGGCAGGGGTAAAAAAAAATGAGCAAATACGCCGCCGAGTCATCGAGATCTAGCCCCGTTGCGTCAGGACTAGGAACGAATTTAAGGAGAGGGGAGCGAAGCGACTGGTGTGAATAGAAGTGCCCCTCAGTGGGAAACAATACCGCGGCGAGTGAGAGGAGGGCTCGTTGACAATAAGTCGAGAGAGCTTAATAGCCGTGGCGCGATATCTAGCCCGGGCAGTCGGGGCGCTCTTGGCGCAATCGAGAGGCGCGTTACTCAAGCGCGCGGCCATGTGCCAGGGCTCTACCGGCTCTGGATTTACGATGCACGGTATACTGGGCGCACGAGCCGCGAGTTAATTAGCCGCTCGGCTAATAAGATTGATTTTCGATGAGGATTACGAGAAAGAGAGCCCGAGCGCGCGTAGGCCCTCCTTGGCGCACAATAACGCCGGCGTGATTATTGCGCGCGCTCTCGTTGTTAACGAGTGTCCGTGCCGCGCTTTTAACTATACGACTTTATGAGTCGTTGCGAAAATTAAAAGAAGAGAAAAAATAACAGAAAAAAAACATGGGCGAGAAAATCAGCTGGCAGATTTGTACGGCAATAAAGTCAGAAGAGAGCAGTAACGGTTCACGCCCACACCTGCGATTCGAGGCCTTATACGTGCGCACGTGTATTGGGCGCCGGGAGCGCGCGCGCGCTCCGTGTATTTATTCAGCGGCTAGAAAAGCGACGATTAGATTTATATCCCTGCTTATTATGCTGTAACTAAAAGCTTCATCGCAGGCAAACGAGAGGCGCACTGCTCTCCCCCCGGACACCCCGAGGCTATTCATTACGAGCAAATAACTGCAGAGCGCCGGTGTACGCCCTCCGTCATGGAGAGTTTGCTAATGCGCTTCCGCTTCGGTTTCTTCGCTTTAATATTGGCAGCGAACGATCATTTGCGCGCAGGGGAAGAGCGAGAGTTGCGCAATCGATGAAGCCCGGCTTTTCATTGTGCCGCTATTGCTCTCTCGGCTGCGATGCTTTATAATTAATTTTCTCCTTCCTCTCTCTCTCTCTCTCTTGAGATCTATCGCCCTGTACTACCAGCAAACTGAAGTTTTATAACGTGCCGATGTATATACACTACGGGCTTCTGTTTCCGGCAACGCGCGCGCGCGCAAATCTACTTTCTTCGGATAATCATTTTGATTGAATGATTAATTCGGCGCATTTGTAATCTCTCGCCGCAACACAACGCCGCTCAATTATTCCGCTCAGCTGCTTTTTATCGTTACGTCTTTTCTTAAATTTCTCGTTTCTTCGGTTTCATTGAATTTTTTTCTTTTTTTTTTTAATTATTAAATGTACATCGCGGATAAGATATGAAATATCTGTCGCGATCGAACGTTGCAGTTTTGTCCTCGTGAGTCGATAAATCCTTCGAGACACGACCGATTGCGAGACGATCTCGAATATCTGTCAAAATTATGAAAAAAAAAACGCAAGGTTGAGGGAAGGGAAGAAAAAATTTACGAGCGACGCGTAGCTCCCCAGTCGTTCCGTTCTCCCATTGGCCAGGTAGTTAACTCGCATACGCGTATATATACAAATACGCGGGGGTAGAGTATAAAGGTGCTTGCGAAATTTGTTTCCTCCGTGTGCTTCGGTTAATTGATTGCGACTCGCTTGTGAACAGAAAATGTGTCTCTCTCCAGCGTGGCACATCGCGACCTTGCGTTGAAATTACGTCCTCGCGAGAGTGTCTGCATAAACGTCGGCCCTGCCGCGTTTACGCAAAAGTCTCATTTTTGCAAAACCCGCATTATCCCCCTTTTTTTTTCTTCTCGTTCTTCTTCGACAACTCGGCCGGGTGTAGTATTAAAAAGCGATTAAAAAAAACGTGTTGAAAAAAGGACATACGCCGATAATGCGCCGGGGCTACTTAACAGACTACGCGAAGGAAAGCTACCGTTATTGAGCAATGCTTTCATATAAATAATTCAAAGCCTGACAATTTGCAAGAGAGCCATGTGACTCGGTTACGTTAGCCACGTACCGTTTCTCCCTCTGCCCCGCTTATAACCCACAAAACTCCTTATATTTCTCCTCGTCCATTAGCCGCGTGTATTTTATTAATATTCTGAAAAGCCTGCCTGTAATTAAGAGCAGCGCAGAGAGAGGTGAGAGAGCTCGCGCGTATAGTACACGCACAGCCTTACTCGGAACATCTCATTAAATAACAAAAATAAGCGCAGGGAGTATCTCGCAACGTTAAAGCGCAGTTAAACGTGTTATTTAGCCTCGCGGAAAAACGAATATCGTTGCGGCAAAGGCTCACGTAGGCACCTCGCTCTTTTTGTTTCAGCTGGGAACGTTCCTTCTCGCAGTCGTTGCGGCGCTAATAAACCTAAGCCAGGCGTACAGCTCGTACAATCAGCTGTTCGCCGGGCTGGGGCCGTACGTCAGGCAGTCCTGGATCACCCAGCCGAATTACCATGCCTCGAGGCTCACCTCCGGCTTGTCATCGGGACTACCGGCTGGCTTCCCCTCACGACTGCCGACTAGGCTCGCGCCCCTGCGAACCGGACCGACCGCTGGATTTTCGGGTGGACTGCCCGTTGGACTGACGTCCAGCCTCACCTCCCATCAGCTCTCGGGACTGCCTAATGCCCTGCCGAACGGCCTGCCCTCGTCGGGACTCACATCGGGATTGAGAGACTCGCGACAGGACACTGGTAAGTTTTGCACTGTTGTACATTGCTGAGGGAAGTGAAATTTTTGCGTGGGAACGAATGCAGGATAAGAGGCGATAATATGCCAGTCACAGTTTAATGAAACTTGAGATATTGCACCTTTGCTCTTTTTCCCCGGTCGCCAGGCCGAGAGGCGATTATGAAAGGCGTTTGGCATCACTATTTTCCCTTTTCTTCTTCGCTAAATCGTGCCATTGTGTTTTTTCCTTCTTCTTTCTCTCTCTTTTTAGCCAACAATGGGCAAGTGTGTTACTTGTTGTAATTAACAACTTTACTTCCTGCCTCGATGCGTCCAAACGCGCCTGGGATAATTGCGTAATACAACGGAGAGAGGAAAAAATATCTGAAAATCTTTGCTCCTCATTTTTCGCCGACTCTCGCGAGAGAAAGTTGTAATAGACCTCGCGCGATTGATCTGAAAATCGAGGGTGAGGAGGGGCGACCGGAAATATCCGTTTGTTACGCTCGATCGGCGGCAAAAAGTGCGCGGCGTTTTTTAATTGGCTCGATTATTCGTTTAAAGCGGCATAAACAGCCGTTAACCTTCATTCCTTACATGTAAATCTGATATTGAAGGTTCGAAGAAGTGATGTATTTTGCAAGCGGACAAGAAACCGATACTCCGGGGAAAATCAATATTAGCATCTTATACCGAGAAATCGAAGCCACATTATTACGTGGCTGCTAATGTTATAAAAAAAAGAGAATAGATTATACTTTCTGGAGCAAGTACGCTTGTACACGACATTAGATTCGAGTCCCCCTTCCAGTCCAATGCGCGTTTCAAGTTTTTCAAGTTTTTTTCCATACCTGCATAATTTTATGGATTTAACAAATACCTTATTTGTGTTTTTCGTCTCGCTGTCTCGTTCTCCAACGATAATAATTTAATGAAATAATTCGGTGAAAATTTCTCCCTAAAAACTAATAGAGCATTTTCCCGCACGCGAGTATAACGATTACGTAACGCGTGCGATAAACTCTGTCTTTACTTTAGTTATTTTCTGGCATTAGCGGCTCTCCTGGGTGTATTTATATATCCGCACGCGCGTTTGTACATTTTTCACGCTCAATTTCTAATCAGACGTCCGTTTAAATGAATGAAAATAAGCTTGCGTAATAGATAACACACGCACGCGGAGGGAGGAGGCGCGAGTCCGTGTAATTGTGCGCGTAGTTTTTAATTCCTGAAATACCGAAAAAAAAAGAAACGCTAATTACAAGCGTGTGCCGTGACTCGCTCGCGCTTTTACTGAAAAATTATTCAATACGACGGAGAGAAGTATGTGTGTGTGTGTATATATAATACACAATATAAGTTTATTCGCGTTAAGATTTCAACGAGTTAATTAGACCTTGGGAAACTTCATAAAGTCCGTACGCGCGCAAGTATGTTAAGACTCTGGCAAATATTTGCGAGAAAATTTTCCAAACCCATAATTCCGGCATCGTGTGTGTGTACATAATAAATCAAATCCAAACTGGCCGTCTTGGAGAAAACCGAAAAAGCCACAAAATTGCAACGTCACGACTTTCGATTTTCATCCGTATAACGATGATCGTTACAAACGTGAAAAAAAAACAAAATTTCAAAAAAACTAATGAATAATCGAAGCGAAAAGAAGGATCAACGTTACATGTCTCTTGAGGGGGGGGGGGGTTATATCGACCCTGGGGCACGCGATCGTAGGTCATCGAGGATCAACGACCGTGAAGGCCGTGACTGCAGCGGCGTCGTATAGAGCTATTCCGGCGCGCACGTACACCACTGCCCCGCGGTAAGAGAGACAGTCGAGGATAGCGTGGGAGGGAGGGGAGGGTGTTCGAGTGAAAGAGCGTCGGAAAAGCGAGAAAGACGGGGGAGGACCTTGCGCCGCTGAGCTGAGAAAAGCAACGCGCGCCGCTTAATTACGGGCCCGCGCGCGATCACAGCGCCGCGGCCCGCATGTACAGCCTATATTATTATAGCCGTTACATAAAGCGTTGTTTTTGTAACGATGATCATTATCATTGGCGGATGATAATTAATAGCTAACTATGTGTACACTCTCTCTCTCTCTTATGTGCACCGCGGGCTTTGTCTTGTTTCATTTTTTTTCTCTTTTCTTTCTTTCGCTCTTTTTAGCCTCTCCCGCCCCGCCTTCGGCAGTCTGCGTGCACACACAGTGTACACCTATGATTTTAAAACTGTTTATCAGGGGAGAGGGCGGCCGGAGTTGTGCCGCCTACTAATTCGACCTCTAATTACGGAGCTTTGATAATCGGAGTTTGCATGAGGAAACATTCGTAAACATATCTGCACGCGTTCACATAGCTGTGTTACGGGGGACGAATCGCAAGTCGGGGGTGGGGGAAGTATAACCGTAAAAATTAATCGCGCGGAAAATCATTGTCCGCGCTTTATATACGTATAGAGGCGGTAGAGGATAAACGCTCGTGATGGCCTCGATAAGCCGAGGCTATGTGGTATCAAGTGCGCGCCTTCTAATCTGACCACGTGAGCTGGAGGGGAGGGGGAGACCCTATATACTGCTGTTTTATATGTACACGTATATACAGAGCGAGAGCAATTCGGTATCGCGAGATCCCTGGCACTTTATTGCCGGCTGGATATGGGCTAGCCGAGGCGCTCGCTAATTGCGATCCATAGCAGGCGCTTATATACACCTTACGTGTCCTTGTCGTGAATTTGTTCGCGAGAACGCTTGGCATTTTATTTTGCCCACTCACTGTGACTTTCCAATGCGTGAGCGTACGTGTATGTGTGCATATAAGACTATGCGGAGCGATATTTCGGAGGCTGTTTTATTTTTTGTATTAATGGACAGGATGTGTTATTTTTTTTTAAGTAGAGTTTTAAATAACACATTAATTCGCGACGTAATTATTTCTTACAATAAGATTATTGTGATATCGATCTGAGATCATGTGTGCCTCTCGCGTGCAATTAATCTTTACATATTCAGTTTCGCAAAAAGGATATACGCGTGCAACTCGTTAGTATGGCAACTCGTGTAACGCTATAACGTTCATGCATCATTCAAAATTATTATTTTTTTTTCTTTTATTACGAACAATAAATTAAGCGGTTCGCGGGATGGCGGTATAGGTCGTTAATTAATTACCAAATTCGCGTAAATTTAGCCTTCGCGCGTGTGTTCGATCATATACTTTACGCAGGTACACGGGCGCGTATAGAAACGCGAGAAGCATGAAAAAAAATAAGTTATACGTATGATCTGATTAATTCGGACGTTATTTAATGGCCAGAGACCTACTTATCCGCGAGCGTGTCCGAGCGGCTTTGAGTAGGCGCGGTCATGCCCGAGTACGCGCTCTCGGTTATAGGACGTCGATTCCACTGCTGCTGCTATGCTGCTGCCGCTGCTGTGGTCGCGAGACCGATCGTGCATGAAACTTTTGCTTTCCGGTTATTCCTAATGACGGTGATAAAGCCCCTGCTAAAGCGACTGATATGTAAAATAAATAAACAAACCAGAGTTCAACTAATTAGGGAGAAATTGATTTTTTCCAGCTTGCGATTTAATAACGATTTGGCTTAGCGATAAATTATTTTTACAATTAACGCAGCTCAAGCTTGAAACCTTGACACGTGCTTATGTCTTCTTGCAGGACCGATCCAGTTCCCGCCAGGACCCCCGGGCGACCCAACCGACACGAGCGGCGTCGTCGTGGGAGCCAGTGGCTACGGATTCGTGCCTCCCAACCAAGGTAAACCGCTCGGACCACAATGAGTGCCCTACTGCCTAGGAACCTTAGACGCATCGCTCTATATGTAGTAGTACCTTAAGTAGCTGCAACCAGTCAACACGCTTAATTTTAGCCTTTAGAAAAAGCAAAGAGAGAAAGAGTGAAAAAATGGAAAATAATTCTTAATCGAGGCAGTCGAGCTCTCCGCATATAACGGTGGTGGCTTGATGTTGACGATAAGAGGAACAAAAAAAAAAGATACCAGAAAATAAGCATATGAGAACTCGAACAAAATATTAACCTGATAATCCTACTGTAAATAAGCCTAACATAATAGATATGTCCTTATGTGGAAGAAAAGCTGTTCTGCTGTAAATACGAGGCCATTGATATGTACTTGGAGAGCGAGTCAATCTGTACATACGTATAACTGTGATTGTTAATTAAATATAACTTTGCCTCCTATTATTATTATTATTATACATATACTATTATTATTACGGCGCTCCTCCTCGTACTTATAACTCTGTTAATTCCTATTAACTTTGTGCAATAAATAAATAAAAATTTAAGTCTCACACTTGGAAAAAAAATGATATATTAATCACACACGCAATTAGATAATCCACCAATTTTATTGTTTGGTTTTTGGGTATACTCTCGATTATAACTCACATTGCAGAGGTAAAAAACAAACGCACGAGTGCGTTCCTTTTTTTTCTCACTGTTGATATACAATGCGACGAAAACAATATTAATATGGTCTGATTAGAAATTAATTTAATCAAGATATGCATCAGCGCTTATGTATGCGTACATGTATATACATACACACACACACACACAATAATACAATCGCTTTGCTTCTGATTAATTATACGAAATTTATGTAATGAAAAATTTTGAAATTGCATAAAATTTATGTAACTAGTTTCTTAGAGCGCAATAATAATTCTAATCAGCGCTGATAATCAGCCGATATCATCTGTAACCGGCGTACATATACATATATATATCCCGGCTTGGAGCATTAAAATAAACGCGTCAAGCTTTCTCGACTTTCAATTATTCATTCGTGAAAGGCGAACAAGTGTATGGCAATCTCCAAAAAAGAAAAAAAAGAAATAAAAAATAAACAAATGTTGGCAGCCTTTGTCATCGCGATATACGCGTATTATCGCGTTGTGAAAACGTCCGGAGTATCTAAGGCCGGGCTTATTCGAAATGTCGTCGACGTCGTCGTCGGCCGTGAGCCGACAAAATCAGCTGGGCGCAGGAGGCAGGCGAAATTTCGCGCAAAGGTTTTTCCGCTTTCTTGCGTCTTATCAGGCCGATCGACATTTGAATGCGCGCAATGCTTTCTCTCGGCCTAGCCCAAGCATACGGAGACTCTGAATATTCATACGAGAGCCAAGTTATTTCAATGCTCGTGTGCGTATGTATACACGCCAGGCCAACGACGTTGCTACACGTGCTGAGCCTGCAAATCGCGAGATCGGCACTATTTCGACGCACGCCTCTTCGAAAACATGATGATGAATAAATCTGCGTGGCTCTGGCCAAACTCTGCTGTACAGTACTAATTGTCGAGGGAGTTGCACTTGTTGGGCATATACGTACACGCTGGGCATTGGGTTATATTGCAGCAACGCGAATTGCATGAAATCGAGAGTTCTCCACGCTATTAACCCTAAGTGCACTTTGGGCAGAGGTTTTGTGTGCGTGAAGGTGTGTCTGTGTGTGGGTGCATCATTAACATTACTGGTTTTGTAAATAAAATTGCTTATTTAAGAGGCTGAAACGGATGGGACTTAATGTTGGTAACAGCGAGAAAGTTAGTATTAAAACCGGCCCGGAGATAAATCATTTATTTTACGTCGTCGATTAGCCACTAATTTCTTCCAGCACGCTCCCCCCCCCCCCTCAGGCTCGTATAAGGAAAATCTCGTTGGCTTGTGCGCTTGCTGGTGTATAATACGAAGGTCGCTTTGAATCGGCAATCAAAGTTAACCAACTAGGAAGCTTAGCGATCATCAACTCCAAATAAAAGTTTAATGCAGACAAATCGCCGGTGACTCGAATTATCCAATCGCTGTCGCACTTCCGCAACTCGCTGTTATTGCGCCTGTAAATAATCTTAATTTTACAAGGGCCCACGCTTCGCTCGAGGTCCTTACCCCTTGCCTTTTCCGTACCGATCGATTGCCCGGAATCAATTACCCGCTTTTCTTTTTCGCACGCGACCTCTCACCTTTTGCTTTATCCAAGTGAAAGCTCGATCGCTCTCTTTCTCTCTCGAGGGCGGAAAAGTCGTTTCCGCTCTTGACCGCTCTTAAACTGACCATTGACACGCGCTGCAATACCGATCTCTCGAGGTCAGTCTAAAGAGAGACAAGGTCGATCGGGAATCGGATACTTCCGCTCGATGCACCGGCCCCCCCCCTCCTCGGGAGCGACGATCTTGTGAAAAATTATGCATTGTCCAGGCTGTGCGTCTCTCATTGTCTTCGAGCGAGAACAAAGAGACAGCCTGTCGTCGGAGCAACTAGGCCCCCGCGTTAAAGGTTTATGTAAGCAAAGGTCTCTGTATACTCTCAGTCTTGCAGCGCGTGATTGTCTTTATTTTTTTCTTCACTTTTCTCGGATAATAAAGGAAAGGCCAAGAGAGGGTCCTTAAGACGTCAAGGACGAACTTCCAATTTTTCGCATTTATCGCCGGTATAAATAATCCCGCATCGCTGGTATAATAGATCGGCATATCGAAATTAGAGAGATATCGCGGTAAATCGGAATGCTCATTGTTCCGAAACTGTTTTTTTTTTCTTCACGCGCCATTGCCAGCGAGCCGAGAGACAATTATTTAAAAATATTCTCTATTCCCCACCCGCGTAGGTCGCCGGGAAAAGAATTCGTTCCAGTTCCGAGTGAGGCAAAAAATGCCATTGATGAGAATGATTTCGCAACGACATATCGAGCTTTCAATTGAAACGAAGTCCCGTGGAAGCGGCGCATGCCGTTCGCACGTATATACAGACACACATCGAGAGTCGCTCGGACCGAAAAGGCTGCGGGGAGTAATTGATGCAGAGAGACATACCGAGGGAGAGTCTCGGGGGCGCGAGTCCGACGTAAATTCGAGTTAATGAAGTCGCGATTGAATCAAGGGATAGAGAGAGCGAGAGAGAAAACTCGGGGGTTGCCCGTAGTACGGCTTGCGCACGTGTGTGTCCGACAATCATCGGCGTCTCTTAATTGAGCCGAGCGGCGCGTCGGCATTCTCCGCGCTCACAAACGCGAGACTCCGCGGCAAGCGCGCAATACCGATCGCTCTCTTGCGGAGTTGCGCGACAGCCTGTCGTGGGTGGCATCTCGAGCGCATTTTCTCATCCGAATCCCTTTCGAAGACGTATTTTATCTCCACACTCGGCTTTCCCCAATACCCCTGCTTTATTTCGGTGCATTAACAACTGTGACAAAACTCGACTGATCGGTAACGATTTTTTGTGTGTTTTTTTTTGCATTTTTCTCTTGCAGCCTTCTGGGCGTACCTCTAGTGAGGCTTCGGAGGAGCCAGAGAGAGGCCAGCGGTCAGCGAGCACTAACGAGCCTTGGCAGCAGCGGGAGCAGCTTCAGCAGTGCGGCCGCAGGAGCTCGTGTACATATAGCGAGGCCGTCGAGCCGCGGGTGAGCGGAGAAAAGATCGATCCTCAAGCACGTTGTATATGCAGAGGCTCTCCGCGCGATCCCACGACTGGATTATGCCGGGAGCTTGCGACAGAACGCGTCCATTTTTTATTTGCCTTACCTCCTCCCCCCGCCGCTTGCTCCCGCGCGAGGGAATGCGCGCATAATGACCGCGGCGGCGGTAACCGCTCGGGCAAATTTTTTTCCAGCCTGGTCCGCGGCCAATTCCCCCTCCTCCTGCTTTGCCTATCTCGGCGTCACGGCTGCGCGACTAATTAGAGAGTGCAAGCAGGTGAGATCGCGCTGGGCATCAGGCCCCCCCCGGGGAATCGGCGTTAATTAAATTGAACGATTAGAGAAAGTACGTTATTTGCATCCGCTCTCGCGCGTTGCTGTTGTTTTTTTTTCCTCCTTCTCCTTTAACTCTTCTTTTCGCGTACCGAGCCCGCCTACATCCGCGCCCCTCCTACACCCAGCCGCTCGTTTCCCTCCTGTAATTATTGTACGATATATAGATAATCGTAAGATACGGGTGCATCGCGATCGCGCGTCTGGAGTCATTAAGATATTATACGTATACGTGTGTTGTGTATGTATGTATATGTGTCTATATCGGTGTACGTTTATAAGTAGCTACGTTAATTAATAATATTTATTATTAATTAATCATATTAATCAGCTAGGCGTCTTTTCTTTTTTGGAATACAGTGAGAATGAGAGTGCAAGTGATAGAGTCAGAGCATTGGTGTATACAGGCTGCTGTTACCACTAATTTCTCCGTCAATTCGCGCGCGTGCATGATTCCAGTGTACATAAGCGCGTGCAATGCGTACACTAAACGCGGTGTCAAAGCGAATTGATCGACAGACTGCGCAATTCAATTTCTCGATATATTGCTCAAAACGCTCGCGCACTTTTCTGGTCCCCCCGCACATTTGAATTAATGAAATTTGTTTTTCCAATTTATTTTTATACATAAAATAAGCACGTCGCGTTGCGTCAGAGGGGCCTTTTTTTACATTTTCTTACCCTATTAGCTAATTAAATATAAACTTTCGATTAATTTTGCAAAAATATTTAGTAATAGCATTAGCGTTGCAACAGACGCTATGACCTCCATAAATATATCACGAGAAATTAACAGATGATGAATAATCGAGTAGTGCGCGAGCGAGAGAGAAAAAGAGAGGGAGAAAGAGTAACAGTGTTAGTTAGGAAGGAAGAAAAACAAGATAGCTGCGCGAGCCTATAGGAGATGCCATGGGAGAGGCATTAGAGAGCCGAGCAGGTGTAAAAACGATTTCCATCAAGCTTTTTTTGCGCGGCGAAGCGTAGTATATACGCTCGCGCGCGAAGGTAAAGCGATCAAGCGCCGGCTCGTTAGGTCGCTCTCCCTCTCACTCTCTCTCTCTCTCTCTCTCTCGCTTGACAAGCAGCTCAGATTTGTCACGAGAGAGTCTCTCGTCATCTTCACTGGTGCAACACATAGAGCGACGTCGCGGTATGCGATGCACGCCGAGAGCAGCCTGTGTGCTTTCGAGTATTTAAGGGTAACGTTGTGCGCGCGCGTGAGCTCAAGTGCTAAAGAACGAGACAGGCAAATTACACGTGGAAAATCAATTGGAATGATTGCGAGTGCTGCGTGTTTCTTTTTTCTATTCGTGTTTGACTAATGTTTTTCTTTGATACTACCGTTTGATGAAAAATTATTTTTCAGCTGTCAGACAACCGCGCGCTTGGGTATGATCGTTTATTTTTTCATTTTCTTCAATCTTTGTACGGTCGAATAACAGGTGCTTACGTGCGAGTGTTAAAATACTATATAATAAACGAATTTAAAAAGAAAAAAAGATTGACATTTCATCTTGCAAACTGACATCGTTAATCACGTTTATTAGCCAACGCGTGACACTTATTTTGAAGCGTAAAAAGTTAAAGTGTGCGGTAGTAAGTATTTTTTTTACATAATTATGAAAATTTTATTCCGTTAAATTGTAATTTATACAAAGTATAAGAGTCGTTTTTTTATGTTACCGTCTACAAGCTTGAAATTATTTTAATACTTTTTCGTCAAATTACTTATGTATAAAAAAAATTCCTTTCTTTTTTTTATTACGTCTATAAATAACATAGATATGTATATAAATCGTGAATGTATTATAACTATGTAAACATTGTTACCCCTGTCAATGTAATATTATTGTGAATATGAGCAAAAATGTTATACGAGCATGAAAGCGAAAATAAAATTTTATTTTTTAGTAAAAAAAAACACTTGATTAATCTTCTGTGGAATCCCTTTATGAAGCCATTATTTTATAAAAAAAATCGGATGTATTACAAAATTATACATCGAAGAAAGTGCAGGCGTGTTGATAATGTTTATTATCTCGATTGGAAAGCGTAAAAAAAATCAAAGGAGTGTGAATAAGTTGTGGATTTATTTTAACAAGGTCATTAACGAACGTAAACGAGCATTTGGTAAGAAAAAAAAAGAAAATTTCTATTCCACTAAAAATGCTCAAATTGTTTTCAGAAATTTCCAGCTCGAAAATGTTACTTTGAAGACAACAAAAAAAAAGTAAGTTCACGTGTGTGCGTGTCATTCAAATTAATTTCCGTTTCGACAATCATAAAACGTTGCCTTCGTCACGCGGGGGCCCATTAAAAATGTTTTCCAGAGTGAAATTTAAGATGGAATTAAATCATTTTAAGTGTACATTGAAAAGTCCGCGCGAGTCAGCGAGCGTAATATATTTCGATTTCGCAACGAGCCGAGTTAATAAGAGAATTGTCTTTTCCCGACTTGCCATTGTACGTTACGTTTATTGACGTCACTGCTCCCATTCCTGCGAGCGTATATAACTATGTGCTCTCTCCCCTGTGCTAATCGAAGATCACTAGCAAATGGCGTTTTATTCGTGTTTCCTTTCCATATATAATACACTCAAAATTTGCATAAAACATTATATAGCGATCGATTTTATATTGTTTCCATCCCCTTTCGACACATCGACTCATTCGTGTTTTATTTACTCGATAAATTTATTATCCCATAAACGAAACGTATTTCGATCACTCTCTCGATTTTATGTTAATATTACGAAAATAATTAGCCAAATGTTTACCGGTTCATTTAAATTAAAAAAAAATCAAGAGCAAAAAACGACCGTAAAACGTTTAAGAAACTCGTAAAACCCATATACTTAGTCTAGGCAATGATTTTTTCGAACCTACTTCTGCATACGTTACAGAAGCTAAAGATTATAAGGCATTGCAATTTTTGCATATTAGCCCGCGCGCGAGCGCTCTCTGCTTAAGACGGAATGAAAAAAAAATGGAAAAAACTAGAGCCATTGTTATTTCGTCCATTACAGCCAGAGTGAGCGTAAAAGGCTAAATTATTATCCGCTTAGTTGGCTCATTCTAAATCAATAGGCACGAAGTAATAGCCTCGACGGATTTTCCGCGGAGCGCTATGGCCAAAGTTCCGTCGCTTTTATAAGCCTCCCCCCACCCACCCCCGCCGAAGGCGTGCCCGGTAGCGGGGCGTATATAACGTTTAAATTTATGGCGTGTGTGTCCCGGCTAAAGGGGTTCAAAACCGGGGCCTGTTCGCCTCACTCGCGCGCGCGAGCT
This sequence comes from Anagyrus pseudococci, assembly GCA_030522585.1. Taxonomy (NCBI): domain Eukaryota; kingdom Metazoa; phylum Arthropoda; class Insecta; order Hymenoptera; family Encyrtidae; genus Anagyrus; species Anagyrus pseudococci. Next base: position 25,356 of record JAPYYQ010001228.1, read on the forward strand.
ATACATTAAGCCGGGCAGAAATTTAGACGTCCCCGTTTGTTTTTCCCCAGCTAAGCTGTACAGCCACCCGCACGCCGACCGAAATCAATGTCACGCAGCTCCGCGTTGTACAATCTTTAGAATCTCGACAGCGCACACACCGTGCGCGAACAAACTTTTTCATTTGTGCTCCCCTTTGGAAACACCTTGGTTCTCACACCATCCGAGTCGAAAGTTTTAATCGATATAATCAACGAGAGTAGCGGCATTGTTGTGTGAGAGAGAAAGAATCGAATCTGGCGCAGCTCTCGCACAAGCGCACGTGTCAAAAATAACGCGTTTTTACTCTTTCTGGCCAGCAAGCGGCGTATAAGCCGCGGAGAACAAAAAAAAACAGCATCGGCTTCCCAACGAACAACAGCGAGGGCTTTAAGCCACATGGCATTCTTGGAGCCGTGTGTGGGCGCAATTTTTCCCCGGCAATCTCTATAAAGATAGGTTCGGCCGGGGGGCGGTGAGCTCGTGAGGCCCCGCCGCCGGTCTGTCTCTCGATTAACCGTTCCTCCCTCCCCCGTCACCGGGGGCCAATCTGTTGGCCGATCGGCCTAGCCTCTCTCTGCTACCCGAAATGCCTTTTAACGCCTGCTCGCGTTTTTTCCTCCAGCGGGAGCTATACAATTGTTGGCGATAAGCCCGAGGAACGGGGGGGTTGGCTATGTGTGCGGCTGAAAAAGGCAAGAGTCTACATCGCTCGCAAGAGAGAGAGAGAGAGAGGCTTTCCATTGGAGTGTGTCGTGTGAAACGGAATGCTAATCCCGTTTTTATTCTCTCCGAGCAGAGCCACCCTCCTCGACTCTCTCACGTCATACGGCTCTATGGTGTGGCTCTTGTTTCCCGAGCCGGCTCTACATCTCCGCGCGCATAAATTTGCATACAATGTTAGCTGCTGGCGGCAGCGCGCGCGCGTCTCTTACGCTGGACCTGCGCCCCGAGCGCACTTGGCTAAACCGCGCATATTTGCGTTATTACATCATTACGTAAGAACCGCTGGCGCCGCGTTAACTTATCGGGCCCGAGTGGCTTGTGTATATTTACAGCGTGAGAGAGGGTATGTCTCTCTCGATCCCTGCGGTCGTCGAAACGCGCTAAACTCGCGGTCCTGCGGCTATATATCGCGGACAGACACACACATACACTCCCGGTAAACAGGTTCGCTCTCGATCGGCGTTTTTTTCTCGCGACTCTTTACACTCTTTGGCCCGATCTATCTGTTTTTCTTTTCTCCCCTATTATCCTCTCAGCGTTTTGTTATCGTATAAATTTTTCGCTTTATGCACCAGCCGCGGTTTGATTTACGATTTTCACCTGGACGCAGTATATAGAGGGCTTGAATTTAAATTACTTTACGATCGCGAAGCTTGCGCGATTTTCCAGCGGTAGGTCTCTCTGCTTTGCTTTTAGCGACCAACAGAGAGATATTGTTGGCCGAATGATTTACGCGTGTACTGCGGGCCGCGATTGCAGGACATCAGCCGGCGCTTAAATGATTTACGGGATATAGCGTTGGCTCTCGAGGGCCGGCCCCGCGCGTGCCGGAAATAATATGCCAGGTCTGCAGAAACATGCGCGTCTGGTTCTTCGGCCACAGTCTATGTAGCAGCATAAGACAGGCAGACCAGTGTTCTATACAAAATCGTAATAGGTATTCAATTAGATTTCAAGCTTTACGTGCCTGCTACTCGCGTGTATGCGCCCGACAATACCTGACGCCATTCATATTATGCGCGAATATGCCGGTGGAACACAACGCCGAGCTATATAGTGCAGCTCTCTCGGACACGGCTAAGTTTCCGCAGGGGAATTCTCAAAAACGCATATATACGCCGGCTTACGTGTCGGGAAAGTGACAAACGGCGCGAGTGAATTTGCGTATTCACGCACGTGCCCCCGAGCATGGGGGTGTGCGTATGTCCGTGTGTGTATGTACGCGCGGCTGGTAATTTTGCAAGCTCCGGAAAGAGGCTGGTCGTCGCCGTCGTTGCTCTCTCGTATTCCATTTTTGTCACGGAACTGCAGCGCGAAACGGCCACGCCGCGGCAGCTAGTCCCGGCGGCCGCGTGTAACTTTCGAAACGGCGCATAGAAAGAGAGAGAGAGAGAGAGAAGTGGGCCTGGCCGCGGCTGGAACGTGATCCGGAGCGCGCCGAAGGCGGACACGCGCGCCGCGGACCCCCGCCCCCCTCGTTTGCCATGTTTATACATATACATAGATATAAATGCTCCGTTAGGATGCAATGTGTACACATACGCGCACACGCGCGAGGGGTTGCCAGTAGCAGCGCACAATAGCTCTCTCCGCAAGAGAGAGGGAGAACGAGTCTCCTGTTTTCAGCTTGATCGTCCACGGCTAATTTCCACGGTTAACCCCACTGGGCTCTGACGTGTGTGTTTGTGGGGGGCTATACGAAAGTCGTGCGCGCGGCAACGCGATACGCGGATTCGCACTTACCGCAACTTTGAGCAACAATGCTAGAGAGAGCGAGAGAGAATCGGCCAACAGCAAGCGTTGCGAGCGTCTGTATGTTTGCTCATTTGCGTGGCGTGTGTTTGTGTGTGGGATATCGATCGTTTACATGCGGCATATATGGCAGACCGCTTTTCCAGCGCCGGGCGTGTATTAGCATTATATATGTGCCAGGCGGGAAAAACAAGAGGCCGCTCGGCTGTGTGTGGAAACGCATCTCGCGGCGCACGCGTAATACGTTAAAGTGTCGAAATAAGCGCGCGTGTCTTTGCGCGGCCGTTTGAAAAGCGCGGGCTGTTTGGCGCGCGCTACACGCAACGCACGATGCCGCCACGTGATGTGCGCGGGGGAACACTGCCGCCGGCTTGGCAGAATGCCGGCATGCCGTTGGCCGATCCTTCTTTTCCTTATGGCTTTCTTGATTAATTTCATTATTGTTCGTTGGAGACTCGTGTACGAGTTTAACCGAGAAGGATTGGACAGTGGGTTTTTTTTTTTGGAGCAAAAGGCTGTGCTATGTCGTGGGAGGAGAAAGTCTGCGAGCCGGCTGAGACCGGTAAGGAAAACTGTTGTTGGTAAGTTACCGGTTGATAGTATGCGCTTGAAACGCTGTTTATAACACCGTATCGTATTTGGTTTATGCAATTTTCTGTAAAATGCCTTTGAATATTTAACGAAAGTGAGAGAATGGGAAATACTTTAGACTTTCTATTCAAAGTGGATTTGAATATACAGGGATCCGGAGGTGACCCGGACACAGAGCACTGTTGCTCGCCGAATATAGAAGAGGAGCTTAATAGATTGGTATATTGTTAAAATAATATTGCGAATGTATTCTAAAATAATTCACATTTTTATTTTAGAATACATTCGCAGAAACGAAGTTATTATACATACGCCAGGTTGTTTCCAAATAAAATCGGCGATATACAGACGAGAAGTTGGGTCGACGACTCGAAATCGCGTTAACGAAGGCAAAATAAATCGAAGCGAATATTATATTACGAGAGCTATAGGGTTGAAAATTTAACCGCGTCGCCGCGACGGCTTTAAGCTCTTTACGAGATTACAACTTTCCACTTTTTTTTTTACACCCACGTGCGTGTTCGAAATATGCGTGTGTCGGAGAGTTAAAACTTAACGGAGCGAGCCCGAGACGAAGGTTGCAACGAAAAAACTTTCCACTCCGCGCGAAATTTCACAAGGCGCTTTAAGTACGCTTAAAGACGAGTTTTACGCTCGAAAATGGCCTGACACTAAGACTTCGTTTTAAAGCGGCCCCAACGAGTGCGATCGAGGAGAGTGAGGAATTCGCTTGTGAAACGCCCGCCTCGTTTCAATTAAGACGAAAAACGAAGGAGAACAAAAAATAAGCAGCAGGATTTAATATCTCAATTTTTGCCTGTCGAGAGAGGGAGAAGCAAAATAAAAAGCAGTTTAATATTATTCGTATACATTATGCCGAAACAAGACGTTAATACCCGGTATCAAGTAAACATTTGGATATAATTTACGGCGTCTGAAAAGAAAACGTCGTTAATGAGAAACTCCTCTGCAAAAGCGGAGCGAGAGAGGGAGAGGAAAAAAAAAAGAAAGACAAGCGCGTTATTTATACGAGAGAGAAGAAAGTTTATTTTGGCAGTTTGATGTATTGGCCGCATACAACACGCGAATATTGATATGCACGCAAAAACGTCTCGATAAATAACGAGCGCCGTGCGTATATGTACAGCCCCTCGCGCGCTACGGGTATAAAAACAGAAAAGGGAGAAAGAAAGAGCGCGAAAAAGAAAAGAAGAGCCAAGTGGCGTAGGAGGATGGAAAGAGAAAGGGAAAGATATAGGCGCCAGCAATCCCTCAGATAGTGCCGGCATAATTTATTGACCATATCCAAATGTCCCCCCCTCTGCACCGAGACTGTCGCGCAAACCCCCCATCGTCCTCTCCCTTTTTCTTCCTCATACTCACCTTTTTCGCCACTGTCTTTGACTATACATATGTATAGGAAGCCAGTCGTATTCCGCAATCCGGAAAGTAATAAATCGGTATCGGCTCTCGTTTTCGCAAACGCAGCTCCCCCCCCCCTCCCGCCGCCCATCCAGTCTGATTGCAGATAAGGAAAAGTCTTGAATAGCCAAAGAGCTGGCTTCCTTTTTTTCTCTCTCTCCCGCGACCGAGAGAGCAACCGGCCGCGCCGGCGCGAGCTTTTATTTCCCGCACGTACACGCTGCAGCTTTTTCCCCGGTCGGTTCAACCCTCCCGGACTTATCTCCCTTTTTGGCCTTTGTCTACGCTCTCTTATCATCTTCCCTTCTCTCTCTCGTGCATACTCTCTCCGTTTACCAGGCAGCTTATTGCTGGACGTTCGATGTGTATTTGTATAGAGTCAAATTTAACTTTGTAATTATCTGGATTTACAATGTTCTCTAAACAAATACAACACTGTGCTACGCTTATCTCCGGGCAATTAGTATATCGGTGTACAATCTCGATCTGATAAACGCTGTGTTTGCCGTTTTAATGGCTAAATTAAAGCCCGACACCTTGTATAGCTCTACTTAGCTAATTTTATTGGCCATTACAAGTTTTTCAGGGCTAAGGGCGAAAAAGAAGCCAACGCTCGTACAGGTCTATATCACACTCTCCCCTCTCCCTACGCAGGCACACCCTAGTCACTCCACGGCAATGATTCCGAGAATTTATTGCGTGCCTGCGTGCTATATTATGGTGCGCCTCTGAAATGATTTGCAGTTCAATTGTCTCCCTTCCGACGATTCTCATTCAAAGTTATCAATTTCGTCGGTGTTACAATAACTTTGTTATACTTATATAAGGCACTAACGTGATTTTCGCGAGAGCTTTTGCTGGTGTAATTACGAACAATGAGCGACTCGGCGAGTAAGATAATAGTTTTCGCCAGGCCGGCCACTCCGACGTATAGGTATATAATAAAAACTATAGGCCGGCAGTAAAAGCAATCGAGTACTGCGCCCCCGCTGTTCGCATCATCACTTTTCCGTAGGCCCCGCCTAAAGACAATAAAAACGATTATTTCAGGAGCTCTCTCTCTCGCTTCCCCCGTCGTCCCGGCACTTTCGAACTTGGCCCATAAAACTTGTTCGGAAAGCTGTAAAAAAAAATAAAAACGCCCGTCCCTGCGCCTTTAAGTATCCAAACGGCGCGCTACGCACTGATTTTTAGCATATTGCACAAAAAAGCTCTGCTCGCTTAAAGTTGGCGCGCCGGGTTGAAGACGTGTTTTGCGCGACTCCGACTCGGCTCCCATTAGTCATGACAGAAACTAACGTTTATTGCTTGACTATAACTTTTTTTGACTTTGCACGTGTACGACGGCGGAGTATCTTGGGAAAGTAAAGCAGTGTTTCGCGAGTAGGCGTTGAATTTATTGAAAAGCTCGATCGATCCAAAGCGCGATATCGAAGTTCATTAAACAACGATTATAAAGAATTAAAGATTTACAAGTATGTAAAAAAATAAGAAGACAAGTCGAGCAGTAGTATAGGAGCTTTGGCGCGGGAGCATTAAAATTCGGGCGAGGATAGAAGAGAGAGAACGGCGGTGGTGCCGGGTATAAAGCCGAGTGTACAGAGCGGGCGGCAAGCGGCGCGCGCTGCAGCTGAGGCGAGGCCTTGAGCCGAGGGCCACGGCCACGGTCACTCGACGTCGACGGCGCGGGGGCAATGGCGCTGCTGCTGGCGGCGGTAGCGGTGTCGGAGAGGGTGGCCGGGCCGGCGGCGCGCCGGGAGCGGCCCGGGCGAGACATTGAACTCGTTGCTGCGGCTGCAGCCCGCGCAGCGGCGGGCGCTGCGAGCGGCGGCCGGCATCGATTCGTCTGCTCCAGAAACGGCCGCCCCCCCGCGCGCGAGAGCGCCGAGGCGACCTCGCCCCCGACCTCGACGGCGCAACCCTCCTCCCCACGCGGTTCCGGCTCGCCCCCCGCTTGCCGCACTGCTGCTGCCGGCGCGCAGCCAGCGAGAGTCTCTTTGTCCTGGCTGCCGCTGCTCTCCAAGCGCGAGGCCCAGCCTTGCCGGCTTCCGAGGGCGCGCCCCGAACAGGATCCGGGGAGGGTGTATAGGGGGCTCCGAGCGGATATGCCACTCGCTTTTTCTCTCCCAGCCCCTCGTCCCAGCACGACACTCTCTCCTCTTCTCGTGTCGCTATCGCGTTTCTCCGGGGCTTATTATGGCTGTCAAGAGGCATTTTTTAATTAGCTGATTAACCGTAGCTTGTTTGCTTTTGGACTACACAAGCCGAGAGAGAGTGAGCTTGCGGACTTTGCCGAAAATTAAAGAGGCGAAAGGGCACGGGAGAAAGGCGAGTTTAATGATCAAATGAGACGGCGGTCACGAACACGTTCTTCGGAGGATTGCTTTTTGCCCGCGCCTGCAATTTTGATCTCGAGCTTGAAAGCTCGAAAATTCGACGACGTGAAATGGATAAAAAAAAGATAATTGATCGGCTTTGGCGACTTGGAAAATTGAGAGATATGGCACAGGGGTACTCGTTAATGCAATGGTTCCTTTTTTTCAGTTATAATACGTATACGATAGGTTCTTCCATACTCGTTTTTTGTGCGTTGCGTCGCAAGCTTTACGAGCCGCCCGTACAAATCGATAGAACGTGCTAAATGACGCTTTTTATTTGGCTTGGGGTCGAGGGCCAAAAGCTCTCTCTCTCTCCCGGCGGATGGATTAAGCTGTATTATTTATGGGAAAATGGAAACAAAGGAAATTCAATAGCGGCGCGGGCACAGCTCGTTTACTCTTATACTTCAGCTCGGTATTTACGCGTATACGCTGAAAAATCGCGGCTCGCGAGACAACGAAAAATAACTGCGCCCGACAGCGTCGCATTATAATATTTCACGAAAGCGCAGGGCACAAACGGCCCATCGATAATTTTCGGGCGAAACGTCGCTTGAGATTGCGTATATATTGAAAAGTCGCGCAGGCACGCACGTAAAAGTATTTTCCTCGACTGCTTTTAGAATAGGAGGGGTTGGCGCGTTATATTCCGGCGCCGCTTCGAGACCGGAATATAAAAATATGTTGCAATGGCCTGTGAAAATGCGCCCTCTCTTTCTCTCGATATGGAAGATGGAAAGCCACTGGCCGTTGGCCGACGTATTATGTCTTTCTTATCAGTTGCCGAGATACGCGCGCTATATATGTATATGTACGTGCTGTCGCATGAGGGATATATTCTGCTTGGACCCTTCCAGCCGACCTGTGCCCAGACCCTCTGGAAGCCTTTAAATCTGTTTATGATTATTTCCCAGAGCACATAGCTCTCTCTCTCGGACATACTGGACATATTCCGTTTATACTTTACAACCGTAATCCCTACCATGATTCTCGGGGAAATTAACGAAATGTTTTATATTATCATCCTAATCCTGCAAGATACAAAAGCCGAATTCTAGTGCGTGTATCAAGACGAGGGTCTACGATGTATAAGGAACAAAGGACTCTCTCTCTCTCTCTCTCTCTGTCCCCGATATAAGGTGTGTCGTGGAACAAAAATTCGATTGGCCGACCGACTGATTTACCGCGAGGCCGGAAGATCAGAGAGAGAGGGGTGTCTCCAGCCGACCGAAATTCACTCTCTCGTCGCCGAGGACAGGGATATAGTTTTCCTCTCTCTCTTTCTCTGGAAGAAGAGTACAAAGGCCATTGTTTCAGGAAGGCGTGTTCCATTGACACAAAGCGAAATCGCCGGATATCCGAGTAATATCGGCTGCCCCTATATAGACTTAGGGGCAAGCCCGGCTGCTCCTCGCCGACCCACACGAGCCCTCGGCTGTCTCCCAAGCAACCCCCCCGTTGGCTCTATACCCTATACAAGACACTCGCGAATGCTGAGGGAGGGTGTGTGTAACGAATCATCAAAGTTCTCGTACGGAGGCGCGTGTATGTATGGATCTGTCTGGCTTTAAAACGCTCGGCTATCTTTGCGTTACACCGGCACGGCAGAAACTTAGCGCAGATATCGGGCGCTTTTTAGCCTCCAACTGGACAAATCGCCGCTGGTCGAAGCATCGGGTCTGTTAGGGTATACGCGACGAGCTGAGAAAAAATCGTAAAGCCCGGGAATAAAGACGGATACGCAGGCGTAGGCGAGAGAGAAAAAGGAGAGCTAAATCGCCGGGCTTTGCACGTGAGCGTGGCGTTATAAAAGTGCAGTCCTCCCGGCCGCCCCTGAATTGCGCGTGTGCGCGGAATAGCGGCACATCCAGTGAAAGCGCGCGCCCGAGCTAGCCAGGGGCTTACGACGTTCCCCGGCGCTCTCTTCTCTTTTTTTTTTTTGTTCCTTTGCCCCCGCCGGTTTGCCGGTCGATCGTAAAGCTCGGGTATAACGGGTGGCTTTATCCGGCTGCGCCGCGGTAGCAGTAGCGGGAGAGCTCCTGAACGCCCGGGCGTAATAAAAAGTGTAACATTAATGAGGTAGTAAAAGTAAATCCAGCGCTATCGTCGACGGCCCTCCCTTGTATCCTCCTCCCTACTGCTACTGCTACACCCTATCCCTATATCTATCCTCGGAAGCGCGCAAACACAGAGGCAACACGCGCAAACACGCGTAGAATCGCTGGATCTTAAACCGGCGTGGGCGTGTGCGGCCGACGCGAGCTTGCACTTTCTACTTTATGCAAACATAGACGCCGCTGCTGAGCCGTACGACTCTCTTTCTCTTCATATTTTATTCGTTTTTTTTTTTCTGTTCCTTGTTTCTTTTATTTTTCCCCTTTTTAGTCTTATTCTCATAAGACTAGCTCGTACACCGGCTCCTTCTGAGGGATGCTTTATATTCCATTTGGACAGGGCCCCGAGTTTTTCATTTAACTTCTGGGAAGTGGAAGAAATATACGAGCTTCCCCTTCCGCGCCCCTCCTCCACGGCTGGAAGAGACGTTCGGAGAGAGAGAGAACAAACTGAGCTTTACACCGAGAGCAAGAGAGGAGGGGGGCTAATAAACAATAAAAACGAGATTTACTGTTTCAAAAGCCAGACGCGCGCTCGAGAAGTACCTCGCGTATAATTGAAAAGCTAAATTAAAACGTCCGACTACCTCTCCTCCCTCTCTTTCTTTTCTCTGATTTTTCTCTTACATTATTCTGTTAATTACAATTCTCGAGAATTTCACGAGATTCCCCCGTATACTTTTTCCATAACTGATATGTCTTCGAAAAAAAAAAACATTATCGCTACTGTCTGGAAAAAAAGACCTAGCCCGAGGCACCTGCAGTCGTCTCGAGAGAAGAAGCTCAAGGGAGGCAGGCGGATAAAAAAAAATTGAATTTTATCGGAGGATCCAGCATCGAGAAGAGAGAGAGAGAGAGTCCGAGAGTGAGTTAAGGCGGACGATTCGGGGGAGAGGCATAGGCGTCAGTTATGGGGCGTCGGGGCACGCGACCTTTACGAGACGTCCCCGCGAGGTCAGAGAGAAAGAGAGCCGTGTCCCGGCCAGCTCCGGCTGATAATCCAAAGCGGTCCTGCTCGTCGGTCCTCCTCCCCCCCTGGCGCATCGCAGAGCCGGGCCGGAGAACAAAGGGGGAGCGCGAGATTGGCCTCACTGCGGCTTCCTCTCCTTTCCCGCCCCTCCGCCAACTCTCACCCCTCGATGAATATTGCAGGAGCCGAGAGAGCGCGACACACACAAGCCTTCGAGGGCTGGTATATATTCGCCCGGATATCTCTCCGGTTCTCTATATCAGGGAAAACTACCTGATCGCGCGTCCCTCTCTCTCTCGGTGTCTGCCACTGACGCCACTGCTGTTAAAACGCATGAAGTCACTGTAATAGCAGGTTATTATAGTGTAGACGCACGAGATATAAAAAAAAAGCGCTCGGGTGCGTCAGGCGGATTTACTTACGATGGATTATTAATGCAAAGCGAGATCGTTGCGATCGCTGCCTAGACCGACCATTAAACTTTTCCATGCGCATTTGCAATAATTAGGTGGTTCACTCTGTTATTCTTTACAATTTTTTTTCCCCCGTTGCTTAGATCATTTTCCAGAAACGATCTGAAAACAGACCGCCAACCTGCCCTGAAGCTATAAAAAAAATGATGTCACTGCGGTGGGGGGGGCAGATCGATCATCGGATTTATATTAACGATCTTCTCGATTTCCTTTGTCCTCCGCGCGTGCGTGCGTGTATCCTTTTTCCCTGATAAATATTGCCGTTCTCGCTGGATTGGAACGATAAAATATTCAAGGGACATCAAAAGGGAGAGAGCTACGTGGCCTCTATAAATTCCTTTCAGCCGCAGCTCTATGTAGAGCAGGAGAGACGGCCTGAGAGAGAGAGAGAGAGAGAGAGAGAGAGAGAGAGAGAGAGAGAGAGAGATTGAAACTTTGAATAGGTAAAGTGCAAAATCCAATTGGCCGGGGGGGGTTCCTCTCTTTTCCCACGTACGCCCACGGCCTGAGCTCGATATTTGAATTCGATCGGGTATTTTCTGGTCGAACGGAGTAGAGCTCTTGCCATAAGGATATTGCTCTCTGGCTAGCAGTAGCCGGGGCGTGTGTGATTTACCGTTAGCCCGTAATTTCGTTAGCGCAACCTGCGTATTATCCGATATCCCATCAGCCCTTTTAACAATACACGCGGATTTAAGCACTTTCCCCTGGCCGCGACACTCGGAGCTGCGCAATCGAATAAACGTCCGTGAGTTAAACGGAACAAACGCTGATCTTTCGGTAATCCCGCGCGCGCGATATACGCAAGACGTGCAGCTCGAGAGAGAAAGCCACGAGTATACAGTGATATATTTTCAAAAGTTTTTCCTTTCCCTTTCTTTCCCTCGCCCCTTTTTTTGGTGCTTCTTACTCCGCGCTCGTCATTAATAACGAGATATTCTTCGCGAAATTAGAGCTCAGACGTACTTGGCCCTCTCTCGCCTATATCAAGGTGGAACAAAGAAATATCGAGAGGATATTTTTGGGGGAGTAAAGCAGATAGTGCGGACTCGGCACGAAACACGAAAGGGGAAGGCATAGAAGCAGCAACCGGGCGTAGCCCTTCCTCTCGCACAGGGCTTACACACACACACAGCCGACGCATATCCCCCCCTTTTGGCCTTGCGGTGCTTCGCCAACTTCTCCCAGACGTGTCTCGGCCTCCCTCCCCCCACGCAGCCAACAGCCGCAGAATTAATTACAGTCCCTAATTACCTACCGCTCCGTTACCGCCTTATAATACTCGAATCTGCTATTGGCGTGCGCGCGTTTCGTATATATATACGTTCTCTACTTTTCCTTTTTTTGCTACCACCCCCGCACGAGAGCCGACGTTTACTTTCTCTTTCTCCGTCGCTCTTCAACCGAGTGCGCATTTGTACACATCAAAGAGCTTTTCTCTCGCTCTCTCGTGTCTCTCTCGTCTTCTCGACTTTGTTAAAAGCTCGTGCGGGAATTTTGATTTTTGCCCCCGAAGAGTTCGAGAGTGTACGGCTATATATACGAGTGGAGCGAATAATTGCTTCACCCAGTGGCTGAATTAAAAATCAGGCGCGTGGGTTGTGTGTACACGTAGAAAAAAGTATAAATAAAAATTACAAAATTTTTTTGTAAAAATTACTATACTGTATAGTTCCGGTGGTACATACTCGGTTTATAGGA